>JAVJHY011087487.1:0-15332 GCA_035593235.1 Phascolosoma agassizii | reverse complement strand
GCCGTCGGCATCTCGCTCTGGCTCACGCTTCGGGAGAGCGAGGCATCGCCACTGCGCCGGTGGATCGAGGAGCGTGCGGTGCTGCTCGGGACGCCCGCCTTCGAACCCCACATCACCGTCGCTGGAGGGATTCGGTCTCCGGTTCGGACCGTCCTCGAAGCTGCTGGGCGGCTGGCCGCTGAGCGGCGACCGATCGCGGCTCGATGCGCTCCCGCGCTCGGTCGCGGTCACTACTTTCAACGGCTCGTCTTGCCGCTCCTGGACGCCGCAGAGGTCACAGACCTCCATCGCAGTGCCGCTCGCGCGCTCGATCTGGAACCGGACGTCGCGTACTTTCCCCATTTGAGCCTCGTCTACGGCGACCCGACCGCTGCCGGCCTCGCGGCTGCCGAGCAGAGCACGCGCACGATGCTCACGTACTCTGTCGAGTATCGATCGGAAGCTCGTGCCTTCTTGCTTGAGCGCGCGACGTAGGCTCCGGTCGCTCATCGCCAACGACTTGGCGACACGTTCGGCGGTGGGCTCGCCCGTCGCCAACGCACGCTCGATGGCACGGCGTGTGAGGTCCGCGACCGAGCTCTTGGTGGGACGATCTCTCAGAAGTTCCTCCGCATAGCGTACGAAGAACGCGCCTTGCTCGGGGTTGGCTTTGAGGGAAGCCGCGGCATCGTCCATGAAATGCCGCGCGAACGTGAAGCTGCATTCGCCCGAGTCGAACCGAAGCTCGGAACGAAAAAACATGCGATGTGCGCTGACGTCGCGCGGTGCAACGTGGGGAAAGCAGACGTGGCGGCACACGACGTCCAAACGCGCGAGCTCTCGAAAGTGATGGATGAACTGAGCGATCGCCGTTTCGATGCCGATGCGAACGCCGAGTCGTTCTGGATGGGCACAGTCGTATCGAATGGTGACGTCGTCGCCGTGTTCGGAGATCGCCCAATCATATCCGGCATCGAAGGCGAGGCGGACGTAACGAACGGCTCGGCGCAGCGCCTCTTCGCCCGTCTCCGCGGTTTCGATCGCGAAGCCCATGACGTGAAGGTCCGCGAGAGTGAGGCTGGTCGCGATCCGAATCGGAAGCCCCGGATCATCGAGTTCTCGTATGGCGTACTCGTGTACGTCGTAGAGCGATTTGATCGGAAGCCGGCTGTCAGGATCCCGCAGCTCGTCGGGATTGACCTGCGCAATTCGAAGCAACTCGCCGCGATCGATTCCGGTACCATCCAACGCGCGGAGTATCGCGAGAAAAGACTGAATGACGACGGTGCCGGACTCCACGCGCAAGACACTAGAGCCACTTTCGATTCATCGCACCCGAAACTCGCAGCGGTAGCGAATCTCGGTAGCAACGGGGTTGCCGGATCGGTCGAGAGGTGCAGACCAGCGTGAACCTCGCAACACTTCCCGACACGCTCGAGCGAAGCGGGGCGACGTTGCATCGACGACGCCAACACGATCGATACGGCCATTCGGAAGCACACGCGCACGAACCAGGGCGCTTCCGGGAGTGCCCTGACGGCGAGCGACCTCAGGATAACGCTGCACCAAACGCGCATCGAGATTTGGTGGAGCAGGAGGACGACTCAGGTCGCCCACCGCCACGATGGACGGGCCCGCTTGCGCAGTGGCACTCGCGGCATCCGTTCGTGCACTCGCGGCTCGAATCGGAGCTCGAATCGGACCGCCGCGCGCACCGTTGCCGACGGGGGCCCAACCCCCCGTGCCCGCAACGAGCGTGACCCCAGTGAGATCGATCGGTTCGGTGTCGGTCGGGGTCGGCTGTGAAGTCTCGGAAGCGGGTTGTGAGTCGGAGGGCGGCGCTTGCGGGATCGACAGGGCGCGGTGCTCAGATGCGGCATCCGGTTCTTCGGGTTCGGGTTCGGGTTCCGGTTCCGGTTCGGATTCCGGCTTCGGAGGGTCGAGCGCGACCCACTCCAGTGTGTCGGGGACACGTTGCGCACGCGCGGGTTCGTAGGCGTCGACCCCGCGAACGATGGCGACATGAAGCAGCAGACTCACCACGATGCCCAAGCCGAGCCACGAGTCACTCATCGGACTCGCCAGGGTCAGGCTCAGGGTGAGGCTCGTTTCGATCGTCCGGCGAAACGTTGATGGCGAAGCGAGTCACCGACTCGCTTCGGAGCAAGTCGAGCACGGCCACGATCTCGCGATGCGGCGTCGACCCGTCGGCCGCGACCAGCGCACGCACGTCCTCGCTTCCAGCACGAGCACGACGCACTCGTGTGCGAAGCATGTCAGAGCTGACCGGGTCCCCATCGACAAAGAGTTCCCCCGAAGAAGTGATGGAGATGGCGAAGAGCGTTGCGCTCGACTCGGCCGTGGCCGCTCGAGGAAGATCCAGCGGCACCGTCTGAGACACGAGCGCCGTCGCTGTGACCATCAAGATGATGAGCAACACCAGCACCACATCGACCAAGGGTGTGATGTTGATGGAGGTGATCAGCTCGTCGTCTGAGGGTGAGCCTGCCATCGGTCATTCCGCCGGCTCGAGGTCGAGCTCCCGACACACCAACGCAGCGAGCAACTCGCGACCGACCGCTCGAGCGCGCGCGATGCGTGTGCGAATCACGCGTTGGAACAAGTTGAAGAAGACCACTGCGGGCAACGCGACGAGCAAACCGAGCGCGGTGACGATCAACGCCTCCCCGATCTCACCCATCAGGCCCTGCGTGACTTGGCCCGCGCCCGCGTCGAGTTCCTGAAACGCGCGAATGATGCCGATCACCGTGCCAAGAAGACCGATGAAGGGCGCATTGCTGCCGACGGTGCCCAGAAACGCGAGCCGACGCTCGAGACCCAGCCGCGCATGCTCGCCGGCGGCGGCGAGGTGTTCTTCCACGGCGCGCGGACCGCTCGTACGCATCTCGAGTCCGGCCCTGAGAACCCGCGCCGTGGTGGAGTGATTGCCCTCGAGGCACTTCTCCGCCTCGGCCAAGCGGCCATCACGAAGCAGGCTCTGCAACTTGGCTTGCAAACGATTCTCATCACGGCTCGACCAGAGCCGAAGCGAGCGTTCGAGCACGATCGCCAAACTCAACACGCTCAGACCCAGAAGGACCCACATCACCCAACCCGCACCCAAAGCAGCTAGTCCTGCTGCACTCGACTCGATATCCATCGCGACCTCCTGGTGCGTTGGATCATGGCGCGTGCAGGCCAGCGAGACTTGGCCCCGCCGGCCAGGTTCTGCTCTGCTTCGGCCAGGCGAGCCCTGCGTTCACGATGCAGCGTACGTTGTCCGTCGCAGCCAAGAGGTTGGCCGAAGCGGTCAACCGTCGAGCCTCAAACGACTCCAAACTCAGAACATGCTCCGCTCGTGGGTTCCCGTGTTGCTCGTTTCGTTTGGTTCCGTTCTTTCGCAGGTGCATGCCCAAGATGCGCCGAACGAAGATGCGCCGAACGAAGATGCGCCGAACGAAGATGCGCCGAACGAAGATGCGCCGAACGAACAAGACGTCGTCCCGCCTCAGATCGTGTCGCCGCTCGAAGTGCGCCAGCCGGAAGGTCTCGCCGACTCGGTGGTCGTGTCTCTCTTCGTGACCATCGACGAAGCAGGCACAGTCACGGAGATCGAATTGGAGAGTGCCGCTGGCGCAGAAGCAGATGCGGTGATGAATGCACTGCGTTCAGCGTCGTTTCGTCCGGCCATGCGTGGCGACACGGCAGTGGCAGTACGCATTCGCTATCAGCACGAGCTGGTTCCGCCACCGCCACCACCGGAGCCTGCGCCCGTGCACGGCCGGGTGCGCGTCGTCGCCATCGATGTCGAGGGCACAGCGCTCGTCGGCGCCAACGTAGCCCTGGTTCGCTGCGAGGATCGAAACGGCGACGAGGATCGAAACGGCGACGAGGATCGGAACGGCGACGAGGATCGCAACTGCGAGGTCGACCGTCGCGTCACCGATGAAGAAGGTGTGGTCGTTTGGGATGCGGTCGAAGCCGGAGCCATCGAACTACGCGTCACGCGAGACGGCCTGGTTGGACGCAACGAGACGCTCCAGGTCGTTGCCGGTGAAGAGGTCAGCCTACGCGCGCGACTTCGCGTTCCAGCCACGGATGAGGACGCACCGATCTTTGGCGCTACCGCGATCGTCGAGGCACCTCCCCGAGAGGTCACTCGTCGCACCATTCAGCAGGAAGAGTTGCTCAACGTGGCCGGTACGCGTGGCGACCCGCTGCGCGCCATCGAACTGCTCCCAGGCGTGGCGCGCCCACCCCAGGCCTCGGGTGAACTGATCGTGCGAGGCAGCGCGCCGACCGACACGCAGGTGTTTTTGGAAGGCGCCCCGGTTCCGCTGCTCTATCACTTCGGTGGTCTCACCAGCTTCTTTCAAGGCCGGCTGATCGACCAGATCGATTTCTACCCGGGCAACTTCTCGGTGCGCTACGGGCGACGGATCGGCGCTGCGATCGAGGTGAGCGTCAAAGACCAACGGCCCGACCGCATCGGTGGGCTCGTCGATGTGAATCTCATCGACGCGAGCGTGATGTTCCAGGCGCCGCTGGGTGACCGTGGCGGCATCTCGGTCGCCGCGCGTCGCAGTCATCTCGACGCGTGGCTAGGCGCTGCGCTCTCCGGTGCCGATGGGCTGCAGCTGACTGCGGCGCCCGTGTACTGGGACTACCAGAGCATCGCGACCTACGCGCCTACCGACCGCGACCAGCTCAGGCTGATGGCGTACGGGAGCAGCGACAAGTTACGCATCCTCTTCGAAGATCCAGGTGATTCCGATCCTTCGTTTCGGGGCGGCGTGGGCGTGCGCACTCAGTTTCATCTGGTCGACCTCGAGTGGAAGCGCGAGTGGAGTGACAACGTCGTGCAAGAGATCTCACTCAACGCTGGCACGACCCACGCTGCGTTCAACATTGGCGCGGGCGTGGACTTCGCCGCCGATTTTCGCACCGTCAATGCGCGTGCCGAATGGCGCATCCGCCTGGGTGAACGCGTCGGCTTCAACATCGGCGCCGACATGTACTTCGCGCCCTTCGACATTGCTTTCTCTGGCCCGCCGCCCGAGCAGGCGGAGGGTTCTCCAAGTGGGCCCGGCGGGCTGGACAACATCGCAAGCCAGCAGCCGACGATCATCGACACGGCCGGGACCCAGCTACGACCTGCGTTTTATCTCGAGAGCGATCTCGACCTCGATCCACTACGCATCATCGTCGGTCTGCGCACCGACTACTGGGCGCTTCGCGTACGTGACTACGAGATCCCGAGTCGCTGGACGGTCGATCCACGGGTCAGTTCCATTCTCACGCTGCCACGAAATACGCGATTGAAGGCTGCGGTGGGACTGTTCAGCCAGGCGCCGGAGTTCAACGAGCAGAACGACGAAATCGGGAACGCGGAACTGCGTCCGCTACGTGCAGTGCATGTCACAGTTGGTGGTGACCACGAGCCGGCGGACGGCGTCCGCGTTGGTCTCGAAGGGTTTTACAAGTACCTCTGGGACCGGGTGGTCAGCACACCCGACGGCAACCTGCCGCGCTACACGAACGACGGCATCGGTCGCATCTACGGGCTCGAGGTGAGTGGTCGCATTCAGCCACGTGCATTCAACCGTCGCTTCTCAGGTTTCCTGAGCTACACGCTGAGCAAGTCGGAACGTCGCGACCTACCGCAAGATGCATGGCGGCTGTTCGATTTCGATCAGACCCACATCTTCACGTTCTCGGGCACGGTTCGCTTCAACCGAGGTTGGGAACTCGGAGCGACGTTCCGCTTGGTTAGCGGCAACCCGCGCACACCGGTTGCCGGTGGTGTTTACGATATCAACACCGACTCCTATTCGGGGATCCCAGGTGTGCTCAACAGTGAGCGCAACAAACTCTTTCATCGCCTGGATGTGCGCCTGCAAAAGACGTGGCGGTACTCGAACGGCGGGCGGCTCTCTTGGTACCTGGACATCCAGAACGCCTACAACCAAGGCAACCAGGAAGGCCGTGCCTACAGCTACGACTACTCCGAGTCCGAACCGCTACTCGGACTTCCCATCATTCCTTCCATCGGTATTCGAGGTGAGCGATGAAACGTGTCTGGTTACTCTTGTTCGCGCTCGGCTGCTCCGACGATTTCGCGCCCGCCTCACTCATCGAAGAGGCGCGCGTGATCGGCGCCGAACTCGCGGTCGTCGGCGCGCCCGAACGGCCCATTCCAACTCGCGGCGAGAGCGTCGACGTGCGCTGGGTGGTCGTCTCCGCCGACAATGACGACTTCACGTGGGTGATGGTGGCCTGCGAAGCACTGCCCTCACCCGTGGGGCGCCCGGTTTGCGCAGCAGAACCGTTCTCCATCGCTGCAAGCGAGGCACCGACCGCCGTGGATCCGATGTTCACGCTCGACGTTCCGCTCGAGTTGGGCGCCGACAGCGAGGTGTTGGTGTTGGGGGTGCTCTGTCCGGAGGGTGTCCCGGATGTCGACGGGCTGGCCAACTCGCGTGCGCTCGACATCGACACGGTGTGCACCGCAGGGCGCGGCCAGATCATCATCCAATCGATTCGAACACACGTGGACTCTTCCAACACCAACCCGCGTTGGCCCGACGACGCCGTGTTCATCGACGGCACGCCGTGGCCGGAAGAAAGCTGCCCTGAGATCGTCGCAGGCTCCAAGGTGGAGCTCACGCTGGGAGAGTTTCCGGATGCACTGCGCGAGACCTACACGCGAACCACAAACGACATCCCGCCGCGCGACGTCGAGCTGCGCGAAGTGCTCTTGGTCTCGCATCTCATGACATACGGAGAGCTGTCGCGGCAGTTCAGCGCGATCGACGGTGAAAGCGAAGTTCGTCCCGTCGAATGGGAGGCGCCCGAGGTCCCGCCAAGCGAGCCCGTTCGTTTTCATCTCGGCCTGCGGGACCAACGGAGCGGAGCGGCGTTCATCGAGCGGCGAATCTGCGTGATTCCCTGAGACGAAAAATTTGCCACACCGCGGATGGGACTCCTCACAGACTCACCATGCGGAAACCGATTCAGGCACACACGCTGATGCTTCCCGCTCTCGTGAGCATCTTGCACACGCTCGTGAGCCGCGGGTTGGCCATGCAGGAGCTACTCGAGATCGTCGGGTTACCTGCCTCTGCCCTGACGAACCCCGACGTCGATGCGCGTGTGCCCAGCTCACGCTTGGTGGCGCTCTACGGCCACGCTGCACGCGCGCTGAACGATCCGGGTCTTCCGATCCGAATCGCCGAGGGCCAGAGGAGCGAGAACCTCAGCATCGTCGCGTTCGTGATCGCCACAGCCACGGACGGTATCAGTGCCGTGCGACGAGCCGCGCGCTATGCACGCGTCGCATTTGACTGGGGCGTGGACTGGGAAGTCGACGAGACACCCGACACCATCCGTGTGTGCTTTCCGGTCTCCCCTCAGAAACTCGCGCACCGGATTCAAGTGGAAACGGCGATTGCGGCGTTCCTGCATCACTTTCGCATCATGGGACAGATCGACGTCGTGCCGAACTCGGTGACGTTCCCGCACGGTGCACCCGCCCACACACGTGCGCACGAAGCGTTCTTCCGTTGCCCCATTCACTGGGGACATGGCAGCGCCGAGTTCTCGTTCAGCCGCGACTACGCGAATCGAGCACGTACGACGAGAGCCGACGAGCAGATGAACGAGTTCTTTCGGCGCTACGCCGACGAGTTGCTGTGCGCGCTTCAAGCCGGCGCGAAACTGAGCGTGCGCGCCAAGGCCATCATCGAGCGGGAGTTGGCGAACGGCGATACATCAGGCCCCTGCGTTGCCAAGAAGCTCGGCTTGAGCGAGCGAAGCCTGCGCCGTGCACTTCATGCCGAGGGTGTCGGGGTTCGGGACCTCGTCGATCAAGTGCGCCGGGACCGAGCGCTCACCTTGCTCAAGGGCCGAGCCACCACAGTATCGGACGTCGCCTACCTCGTCGGATTCAGCGACGTCTCTGCGTTCAGCCGAGCGTTCAAGCGATGGACGGGCCGTAGCCCGCGGCATTTTCGAAGGGCGTCCTGAAGCGCGTCAAACCACACGCCACAGACTGGATTGAGAGTGCCCAGAATTCACTGCCGTGTGCGAGTGATATGCTGCGTGATGTTCGAGGTCTTTGCGTGCTCTGAGACCGGACTGCGCGATACGCAGCAAGATGCCTACGCTTTGAGTGAGCGCTGTCTGGTGGTGGCCGACGGGATGGGCGGTCTCGAGGGCGGTGCGATCGCAGCGCAGGTGGCGGTTCGCGTCATTGTGGACGAGCTGGAAGAAGGCGACGACCTCGAGAGCGCGGTGGGGTGGGCGTGCCGGGAGATCGAAGCCAACGGCGGTGGGGGCACGACTTTGGTGGTCGCGTTGCTCACCGAAGAGAAACAACTCTCGGCACGCATTGGGTGGGTGGGTGATTCGCGAGCCTACGTCGTGCGTCGTGACGAGGTGGAACTCTTGAGCCAAGATCACCTTGGCGAAGACGGTGGGCTGACGCGCTGGCTTCCCGATGAGGGGACGGTGGACGTGGTCGATGTCTTCCTGGAGGCGGGTGAGCACTTGGTGTTGTGCACGGACGGCGTGACGGGCGACTTGGACGAGGAGATGCTTCTGCAAATCGGCGAGCAGGATGATCCTGCGGAGTGGCTGGTGGAAGCCGCGCTCGACGCCGGCGCTTCGGACAACTGCACCGCTGTCGTTTGTCGTGTGGTTTGACGCGCTTCAGCACGTCCTTCGAAAACGCCCTTCGAAAATGCCGCGGGCTATGGATGCGTCGCCCTTAGTGCTCCACTTCGCAGACGCCGTCGTCGCACTTGTCGAACTCAGCCGGGCACACGTAGCCACAGCGGCCGCAGTTCGACAGGTCTTCTTCAAAGTCGATCTCGCAGCCGTCTGCTGGATCGCCGTTGCAGTCCGCGCGCCACGCTGCGCAACCTGAGGGGAGGCATGTTCCGGAGTCACAGGACATGTCCATGCCTAGAGAGCTCGGGGACTCGCAGCGGTTGTCGCACCCGCCGCAGTTTCTCTCGTCGGCCAAGCGTGATTCGCATCCGTTGGCCGGGTTGACATCGCAGTCGTGAAACCCGATGTCGCATTCGAAGCCACAGCGTCCCTCCGCACAGGTCGGGCGCGCGTTGGGTGCCGCCGGGCAAGGCGCACCACAACCGCCGCAGTGATTGACGTCGATCAGCGTGTCGACACAGCTGCGGCCACACCGCGTCGGCGGGTCGACGCATGGCGGAGGCTGGCACTCCCACCCGCGGAGCACATCGCCCGTGCAGAGTTCCTCGGGCCGGCAGACCACTCCGCAAGCACCACAACTCAGTGGACTCGAGAGCGGTTGCTCACAACCATCGATCGAGTTCAGATCGCAGTCGGCGAATCCCGGGTCGCACTCGATGCCGCATTCGCCACCCGAACACACCGAGGAGGCGTGCTCAGGGCCGCGCGGGCACTCATTGCCACAGCTCCCGCAGTGAAAGGCATCCGAATCCGCCTCGATCTCGCAGCCGTTTTCGCGGCGACCATCGCAATTGTCGAATCCGGCCGCGCACGAAATCAAGGTGCAGATGCCAGTGCCGCAAGACGCAATGGCCTTGTTGAGTTCACACGGCGCGCCGCACTCACCGCAGTTGGCGACGTCGGCGAGATCCGACTCACATCCGTTGGCCTGGTCCCGATCGCAGTTGTGCATTCCGTCTCGACACACTTCGACGAAACAAGCGCCCTCAACACACACTGACGCGCCGGTGGTTCCAGGCTCCAGGTCGCAGACGGCGTCGCACGCGCCGCAGTGGTCCAGATCGCTGAGAAGCTCGAAGCCTTCGTCGACGCGCCCATCACAGTCGTCGTCCGCATCGTTGCAGACCTCCACTGCGGGTTGGGAAGGATCGGCGCCGGAGAGGGCGCAGTTCTGTTCGTCCATCACGTCCAAGCCTGCGTCGACGACAACCGGGGGGCTCCCACATGCGACAACTGCCAACAAGCACGACACGTATCGAGGAATGTTCATTGAGTCTTTGGCTCCGCGGCTGGGCCTCGATTCTCGTCGCCACATCTTCAACCCGACTTGCACAGACACACAATCATACTGGATTTTTACAGTGAGACGCAAAAATTCTTGCCCCGGTTTCGAATCGGAGAGTCGGGCGATCGTTGCCTGACCTTAGAACGAGTCGATTTCGGGCAGGTTGCTGATCGCCAAACCGGTTGAGCGGTTGGGACCAAGCACAGGTCGTTGAAGCGCACCACGAAAGCCTGCGGCTGGCGCATCCGCACTCGACTCCATGGTTACCAGTCCATGTACAGCGACCCGATCGCCGGCTCGAAGCACGCCCACACGAACGCGGGCCTCTTTGCCTGAGCCACCACGCTCCTTTTTCTCGAGGTACGCCTCGATCGCGGAGTTGGGTAGCTCTAGTTGCAGCGCTCGCAGGGCCAGCGACTCAACCCGCCCTTCGACGCGCGCGACGCCGGTTTGATCGCGCACGCGGAACGACACCGCGTCGGCCTCCCCCTCGACGCGAAGCCAAGGTTCGAGCAGCGTTCTTTCGCGTCCTGTGTTGCGTTGCCAAACCTCCACCTGGTACGCGAGGCATGCCTCGCCGGTGAACGGAAGAACCAACTCGGAAGCATCGCGCTCCGCGGTGCCCACGAACTTGGCGCGCTTCAGATCACGAGCATCGGTCACGGCCGTCGTGGGTTCCCGACGAAGCAAGCGCGCGGTCGTCGCGTCGTCGGTGAGGTTGCGTTTCGCCCACGCAATACCACCGGCGAGGATCGCACCCCCTCCCGCAAGCACGGCGCCTAGAAAACCCACGCTCGACTCACTCGACCTGCTCGAGGTGCGACTCTTCATCCACCGCGTCCGAAACGCCGTCCGAAACGCTTTCCGAAACGCTTTCCGATTCGCTTTCGCGTTCTACGCGCACTCGAATCTCGCTGCCAACGGTGGTGCTCGCCGAGGCGATCGCCATTGCAAGCGCTGCCGGGTCTTCCGACGCGATGACGCAGCTCCGCGTTCGTTTACCCTGCCTGTAGGTCACCCGGACGCCGGCACGCGCGCCGGGGAAGACGTAGCGCCAACCATCGGGCCACATCTTCGGACCCACACCGAGCCGGGTCATCGCATCGAGAACAACGACCTCGACAGAAACGATGTTCTCGAGCGGGATCGTCGGTCCGAGTGTGCCGTACTGCACGCGTAGTTCGGAGGTCGTGACGACGATCCGCATCGCCGCAAAGAAGAGGCCTGCCGAGAGTGTCGCGACAGTCGCCGCCGCCATCACGGCAGCACCACTAAACTCACCCTGGATCGCCAGCGCGACGCCGCTTGCACCGGCGAGCAACCCAGGAATGGCCACAAGCGCCGTGAACAGCCGCGAGACATGTTTCTCGCGATAGATGGCGTCCTCACCACCCATGAACTCGTTCTCGTAACGGTCGGTCATGGATCGTCTTCCACGTAGAGTGTACGCCTGTAGACCGGTTTGGGGTGCAAGCCGATCCAGCGCTATTGTGGATCCATGGTGCCCCAACGCGGGTTCATCGATTGGCTTTTCGAGACCTGGTCCTGGTTGGTCCACAACCACGACGCCGACCTTCGCGCCCGGCACTTGGTGCTCCCGACGCACGACGACTTTCCAGTCGACCGCAATCTGCGTGGAAGTGAACTGGCCGAGGACTACTTTCTCTTCGTGCACGAGCACGCGGGGCTGGAGGGCTGGCCTCTGCATGTACTTCCGCACCACGCGTTTCTTCGGGGGACGAGCGAAGCGGACGAAGGCGTTGTTGGAGCCGCCACCGCTGCCGGCGAAACCCAAGCCGAAGGCGTCGAGACTCGCAGTCGTCCGAGGCGACGACAATCGAGGTCCACCCGCGGAGCAACCGACTCGATCGACACAGGCTTCCCGATTCCTTACGACCCCGCACACGTCACCGAGCCAGCACGGCTCGTCGCTTCGTTCGGGCGTGGTGTCTCACACTATGTGGTGCAGTCCATCTGCAGCGCACCGCCTGGCGATCTGGAGTACGTCGTCGACCTGTGCTCGGTGTATCTCGGCTTCGGTGTGTTCTGTGCCAACGCCGCGGGGTCGCACGAACGCGCGCCCTTCTACCTCCGCTCACAACCGCTGGGGGCCATGGCCGAACACGAGTTCGCCTACGCGCTCGCTGTCTTCGGCATCCTGCTCGAGATCCCGGACACACACTTGGAGCGGCATCTCCGACCCAACCCGAGGGTGTTTCATCGCAAAGCAGTGAAACACATCCTGCGCCATCACGCGCTCGGCCTCGAGCGCCTTCGCGGCACCTTCCCGCGCGGCGTCGGCCCCTACCGCTAGGTCACCTTTAGAAGGTCACCTTTAGAAGGTCACAGAGAACGGCAACTCGAGCGTCGCCCGTCCTTCGATGGTCTGACCGCGAAACGTGGGGGCATACACAACGCTGGGATCGTTGGCGCCGGCTTTTGCCAACGCACCCTTCACGAAGCCTTCGTTGATGCCCCGAAAAAAGTCTGCGTGCTCCATCGGAATCGCATGCAGGACGAACTCCGCATGCTCCGCGTCCACGACCCGCAACTCGGCACGAGGTGGTTGAAAGTAGCGGTTGAACGCGCGCGGCAATCGTTTGGCCATCTCAGCCGGCGTTTTCGACGCGAGACTCATTCGATAGATGCCGTCAACGTCGTTCTGTGCCGTGCGAATGGCCTGTTCGCACATCAGTCGGCGTGTCGGCATGTTTTGGCCGTCCGCAATCGCTTCCATCAAACGCACGTAGGGTTCGATGTCGTACCAACCTGCCTCGAGAAAGATCTCGTCGAAGTACCGTTGGTCAGCGGCGGACAAGCGCCCGACAAGCCCACTTCCGCCGGGAACCTTGTCTAGGAAACGCATCGTGGCGACCAGAGCGCGACCTTTGATCTCGAACCCTGGCATCCTACTCGCTTGCAACGCGTTGGGGCGGAGCGAGTAAGACCACACGATCGCGAGCGAGCACCCACACTTGACCGGCGGCGTCAGCCTCGACGTCGACGAACTCGGTCGTCGGCAGTCCCGCGTCTGCGCCGAACACCGCCCAGTTGGATCCGTCGTATCGGATGAGGCCGTTGGGGCCTGCGCCCCAAACATGACCTTCACGATCCATCGTGAGTCCCACTGGGCGCACGGCGCGCACGTCCTGTGGCATGCGGAACTCGAACTCGCGGTTTTCGTAGTAGCCCGGGCCCTCGGCGGCGGCGACCCAGACACGACCGGACGAACCGACCGCGACGTCAGACACGACCTCCCCGCGAACACCTCGCGACTCGCCGAAGACGATCGCTTGGTGGTTGCCGATTCGAACCACACCGTTGAGCGACGAGAACCAGATGTTCTCCGTGGAGCTGACATCGATGTTGGAGAAATCGTCCGGCATCACCAGCGAACCCTCGCCGTCCACTGCGGGATCGCTGCGGCTGTGATGGTAGATGATGCTCTGCCCCTGAATCTGAGCCGCGCCGCGCATCACCGGACCCGTTCCGTCGGCGAGGCGAACGCGAAGCGCCAGCCAGGTCTGCTCGTCGTTCATCACGCCCATCATCGGCGTCGAGATGAGCGTTGGCCGCGGCGCACCTTCAGCCGCGCCAAAAGTCAGCGTCTGTTCGAACACCTGCTCCCACGCATCGGCATTGCGGCGGTAGAGACGAATCACGTTTGCGGGCTCGGTTGGTGTGCAACTCATGTAGAGCCCGCGCGACGCTGCCGCGATGGACCAACAACGCACGCCTTGGGGCGTGGCTACACGCTGCAGGTACCCCTCGTTCTGAACGGCGACGACGCCTTCGTCAGTCATGAGCCAAGTGCGGCCATGTTCGTCGCTCTGCACTTGGAGATCCCGATCAGCAACCAGATCACGTGAGCGGAAACTCCGCCCCACGCCGCTTGGAGTCACCGCCGTCACGCCTTGGTTTCGATCGGCCACGTAGGCGACCGCACCGTGGTTGCGCACGGCGTAGACGTCCTGGCCCATCGACGTGAGCGGAGCGACGACGAACCCAGGCGCTTCGACGGTAGGATGGTTCGGCGGTACCGCAGCAAGCCGCACCGGCGAACGCTCGGGCAGCACTTCGCGATCCGAGTCACGCACGGCGCCTGTGGTTTGGCGTGCACGATAGCTCAGAACCTGCAGACGCTCCCCGCGGCTGAGCGGCTGAAGTGCTACGCCGCTGGCGCGTGACGCGTCACGAATGGTGAACGCGTAGCCCTTGGTGAAGAGCACCGTCTCGGCACCGACTCGACCCAACCCCACTCACCACAACCAGCCCCGCAGCAACCACCACCCACCCGACCGCCCCCCACGCCATCGCCCCGATACCCGTGCCTCGATCGATCAGCACGCCCATCAGGATCGGGGACGCCGCCGTGCCGAAGACCATGACGCTCTGCGCCATCGCTCGAATCGCCCCGAGATGGACGACGCCATAGACCTCGGCCCACATCGCGCCGACCACGGTGGGGCCGAGGCCGGCCGTGACGCCGAGCCCCACCATGAATCCGGCCGCGACCCACGGCGAGGAACCCGCAGCCAACAGCGTCAGACCCATGCCCATGGGAAGGGTGAACGCGGCAAGGAGTCGGCGCCCACCGAACCGGTCCACGAGGGGCCCGGCTGCCAGGCCCGTCGTGAGCTGACTCAGGGCGAAGATGGCGAAGCACGTCGCGAACCACTCCACGGTCCATCCCTTCGCGTCCACCAGATGGTTCTGATGGAAGAAGAATCCGGTGACGATGAAGCCAGGTGCGACGACCGACGGAAGGATCAGTGCAAAACGGCGGTCCCGCAGGACTTGAGCCAACGTCCACTGCGGCCCCAGTGCGCCCCCCGCGTCGGCGCTGCTCGGCGCCGGGGACGTTGCCGCGGGCCCTGAAGCATCGGTCTCAGCAGCCTGCGCGCCGCCCCCGCTCAGTTGCTCCCGCAGCCGCCGTTCGCGCTCACCGTGTCCCGCAAGGAGGAGTTGGGTGCCGGGAAGCGCTACGGTCACCATGAAGAGCCCCACGACGATCCAGGTTTGCCGCCAGCCCAACGCTCCGATTGCAAACACGGCGAGG
This sequence comes from Phascolosoma agassizii, assembly GCA_035593235.1. Classification (NCBI taxonomy): domain Eukaryota; kingdom Metazoa; phylum Annelida; class Sipuncula; order Phascolosomatiformes; family Phascolosomatidae; genus Phascolosoma; species Phascolosoma agassizii. The sequence continues at coordinate 279 of JAVJHY011087487.1, read as the reverse complement.
AGCGGGAGGACGGCTTCGCCCAGGGGGTAGCCGAGGCCCGCGACACTCATCGCCTTGCCACGGCCAGCGTCGAAGTACCGTGACATGCTCGTCAGCGACGTGTGACTGAGCAGCCCCTGTCCGGTCAGGCGGAGGAGGAAGAAAGCGATGATCAGCGAGCCAGCGCCGGCCGTGAAGGCCATACCGAATGCGGCAACTGCGAGCGCCACGCAAAGCGCGGCGGTAAAGCGCCGAAGGTCGGTCGAGTCGAGGCGTTTCCCGACCCACGCCAGCGTGAAG
>JAVJHY011086427.1:0-15335 GCA_035593235.1 Phascolosoma agassizii | reverse complement strand
ACATGCCGGATCCGGATGCGGATCTTGGTGTGCACCGCTTCCGCTACGCGCTATTGCTGCACCAGGGTGAACAAGACTTGTCTCAAGTCGTACGCGCCGCGACAAGATTCAACAATCCGGTCTTGGTTCACGGTCAACTGGTTCACGGCCAACTGGTTCACGGCCAAATTGAAAATAACGCTTTGGTCCCGCAACCTCTGGAACTGGGATTTTCATTCGCAAGTGCAGACAATGCAAATTTGACACTTGAAACAGTGAAGCTCTCTGAAGCAGGTCATGAAATTGTCTTGCGGATGTTTGAGCATGCCAACCAGCGAAGCACCGGCTGGCTCCAATTCGGGCTGCCAGTGGCGCAAGTGACGGAGGCAGACCTGATGGAACACAGTGTTGGTACAAACTACGACATCACCGAAAACGCGGTAGAACTCTCCTTTCGCCCGTTCGAAATCAAGACTTTGAAAGTAACATTCGAATAGCAGATCTGTTGGCCCTCAGTCAGCGCAAAGAGCAGCAGAATCTTAGTTTCGGTGAGAATTTGCTTTTTAAGTAGAGGCGCCAATATTTTGATTTAAATAGTGGACCCGGCTAATCGCCCAGCGGTGTAGAACCTCCCTTCAACAATTGCATCATCGTGTCGGCATCAAATGACGAGCTGTCAGCGCCGGCGAGCACGGAGTCGGCGAGCTCACGCTTGGTGCCATGAAGCACTTGAATCTGTTCTTCGATGGTACCGATTGTCACCATGCGAAGAATCGTCACTGGGCGTTGTTGACCGAGGCGGTGGGCACGATCGGATGCTTGATCCTCTACCGCGGGATTCCACCAGGGATCCAGATGAATGACGTAGTCCGCTGCGGTCAGGTTGAGTCCGGTACCACCGGCAGTCAGTGATATTAAAAATACATCGCCATCTCCGCCCTGAAAGGCTGTTACCCGCGACGTGCGTTGCTTGGCTGGTACGCCGCCGTCTATGTATTGATAACTAATGGACTGTGCTATCAGATGCTTTTCGATGATCTTCAGGTGGTCAACAAACTGTGAGAACACCAATGCCTTGTGACCGCTGGCGATAAGTTCTGCCAACGTGTCCGAAAAAACATCGAGCTTGGATGTGTGACCTGTCCAGCCCGGCGAAACAAGCGTCGGGTTGCAGCACAGACGCCGAAGTTTGGTCAAGTAGGACAGGATGACAAACTTCTGCTTTCCAGTGCTCTTTACCGCTTCACCCTGTTCCAGTAGTTCCAGCGCTTCCAGGCGTATGGCCTCGTACAGCAAGGTTTCGTCTTTGGAGAGATTCACGTTTAGAGTTATCTCGGTGCGAGCAGGTAGTTCCTTCAACACATCACGCTTGTGTCGACGAAGCAGAAAGGGCGACACCAGCATTTGCAGCTGCTCTCTTGCATGCGGATCATCATCACGCGTGATCGGCAGGGCAAAACGTTTTCGGAAAGCGGATTCACTGCCCAGCAGCTGGGGATTGAGAAAGCCGAACAGGGAATGCAGGTCCATCAGGTTGTTCTGCACCGGTGTACCGGTCGTTGCTATGCGGAAGTCGGCGTGCAGTTGTCTAGCGCATTTGGCGCGTCGCGTCGAGGCGTTCTTGATCGCTTGTGCTTCATCGAGAACCACGCTATGCCAATGCACTTTTTCCAGGTATTCGATATCGTTGACCAACAAGCCGTAGCTGATGACAACCACATCGAAAGCGGCAATCCTGGTCAGCATTTCCTGTCTTTGTTGTGCAGCGTCTGCGTACGCCAGCATGTTCAACGAAGGTGCGAAACGTTGGGCTTCCTGCAGCCAGTTGCCGACCACTGACGTGGGTGCCACGACTAGCGTCGGGCCACCTTCTGCACGTGTCAGCATCACGGCCAGTGCTTGCACCGTTTTGCCAAGGCCCATATCGTCGGCCAGGCATGCACCGGCACCCACCTGTCCCAGCTGCGCAAGCCAGGTAAAGCCTTCCTGCTGGTAGACACGTAAATCTGCCTGCAAGGCAGGCGGCACAGCTGGCGTCTGCGTGAGCGCGTTGGTGATTCGTTGCCGAAGTTGCTTCCAGTTCTTGTCGGCCTTAACGGTGGCGTTGTCGACCAGGGCGTCCAGAGCCAGCAGCGCCATGGGATGTGTCTGGCGTGTTGAGGCGTCGCCACGAGCGGGACGCGAAAAGGCTTGAAACGTGTCTAGTTGTTGTTTCAATGTCCTGGATAGTGACAGGAATTCCCCGTTGCCAAGCTGTATGAAGCGTGTGCCGGGCTGGGCTGCCATAAGCTGTAGCAGACGTTCAAGCGTTAGCGAGTCTTCCTCGTCACCAAACTCCAGAGTGCCGCTGGCAGTGAACCACTCTTTGCCGCTTTTGACATTGAGATTGACCTGTTTGACATTGACCCGTGCCTTGATGCGAAAGGGTATTTCTTCTGGCCACAGACAGCGTATTCCAGCCTCCTGTGCCTCTTCGAGCAATTCAAGCGCATCAAGCGTCTCGTCGAGCACCATGTAGGGTCGGCCATCATAGTGCTCGGCCAGTACCGTCGATTGCATGACCATGTCTTGCACTCGAGTGTTCTCTGTCGTCAAGCTGCGTTGTACAGACATGGACCCTGTCGGTCCTTGCACATAGACCACCGATCCACCCGTTCCTGCATCAAAGAATGTTCCTGACGCCGGCAGTGGTTCAACACGTATACGCACCCGCAGGGAGCTACCGTGTGGCTCTATGGCGAGCAGCGGCTCGGGGTCGCCCTCGATCAGGGAGTGATCGGTGACATCGGTGTCCCCCTGTACCGAAATGTCACCGCTTAATGCATTCAGCAAGACGTGCAGACGATCGTTTGCATCGCTTGGTACCAGGAGTCCGGTCGTTGGAATGGTATTGCTAATACGCCTGTGCGCTGCGGTGAAATGGGTGACATACAAGCACCGATTTGATGCATCCAGCACGCCCAGGTAGTGGCCACCTTTGATTTCGGGTTCGATGATCAGGCGAGAACCGCCGTCAACGTCACTCAGGTGAAGCACAGGCGGGCGTTCGATGACATCCACACGTTGATTCTGTATATCGAAGACACAAGGATGACCCACTAGCTGATAGAGCGTTCTCTGACTGGTCTCGTAGCTTGTAGAACCGCCCCAGCTGTAGGGGGCCAGCTTCTGGATGGTCATGCTGGCTTTAATGTCCTGTTGGATCAAATGCTCCATGGTATCGGCTTGTTCCAGCAGGCGCTTCAAGGCAACACGTCTGCCGGAGGACCATCGACCGTTCTTGCCTCGTGTCTGTTCAATGGGTGTGACGTGAACTGACACGCCGTGGTGTCCGGACAATTGCCACACCAGACGCTGGCTCTTGGTGGAAACATCCGCTTTCTTCGGTGTTGCAGGCCCCTTGGATTTCACTGCCAGTTGTTCAAGTTCACGCAGGGAATACTCCCAGGCCTCAATGGGTGTAACTAGATGCGTTAGGCTTTGAGCCCCCATCGCGTCGCGTCGTGTGTTGGCAGTCTCTGTTGCGAAGATCGCTTGAATATCTGCCGCCAGCTGCTCGGATTTTGGCACAGTCGCTTCAAGTACCGTCTGCATTTCGGCAACGGCCCAGTTGTAACCGCCGTGGTGAGCAAGTCGCGTGATCTGTTCCAACCAGTGTTGTATTCCTGGATGGTTAGCTGGATAGTGATAGCTGCTGTGCCAGCGTGAGGCAATGGCATACAGCACACTCAGTATGCACGGTGCCTCCGGCAAATACAGGGTGCCCATACCAGGTTCAGGCAGACCTGCTCTCTCTGCAGCGATGAGCGGGGTGTCCAGATCGGAGTCAAGCTTGAGTTTCTCACGGGCAACAACAAGAGACTTGAACAATGCGCGAGTCTCGGGTGTATCCAGGCGAACCAGGGAGAACAGCGCTATACCGAAACACAGGGTATCGGGGTACAGAATGCGTTTCCGTGAACCGTCTCGCTCAATCTCGAGCGTTGCTTTAATAGCGTTCAGGGCGCCATGGTCATCGCCATGCAAGGTGGCGATCATCGCGCGTATGGATTGACATTCTACCCGTACAAATTTCGGTGCAGGCTTTTCGTTTTCCACAGCGTCGATGAGGTCGATTGCTTTCTTGAAGCTTCCTTGAAGGACATACGCTCTTGCCCGGAGTGTCTTATTGTGGATATTTGGCGCTATACACTCGCAGGTGTTTGCAAATACCTTGATAGGTTGCAGGTAGTGGATCAGGTATGACAGGTTATAGTTGCAGGCCTTTTCGCGATAATCGACAGGCAGGCGTTCCAGGTACGGCTTGGCGCGTGGCTCTGTCAACCAGATCCAGATGTAGTTCGGTAGTTGCTCGTCGACGAACCGGCTGAATGTATTCGATATCAGTGCCAGGCGTATGTGTTGCTCTAGATACTCGGGCAGACTATGAGTTAGCCGATGTGTATACCGGTAGTGATAGCCAGCTTTCTCAAGTTCATTGAGTATGCATTCAGCAATACCGCGCTGATGCGCGCTGACACAGAACCTAGTGAGATTGCCAGACGCAGCAATCGGCCCTCTTGCCACGGTGCCACCTCTGGATTGTGTTGCGGGGTGCAGAATTCTGGCTTCTACGAGTTCTTCTACCGCCGCGGTCATTTCCGACGACTGGATGCCACGTTCACCCGTACTGTCTCTGCGAGCGCTATTGAGCCACTTCATCGCCTTGGATCGTGCGGGGGATTCGGGATAGATCAAGGCGTAGCATTCTGCCACTTGCTCGGCGATGGCCGATAACTGGTTGGATGGTTTTGGTGTTGAGGTCATATTGCTTTGCGGGTTGCGTTAATCCGGTACTGATCGGGCTCAGATTTCTGGGAGACTGTACCGCAATCTCCGCATTTCCTTGCGAAATCGGGCTTCGTGACCGGCGTAAATGACTAAATGACGATCTCCTGCCAACAGGCATAATTTTCTGCAGCGACTGTCTTCTGCGATCATTGAGGCAAGTGTTGCATCGGCACACTCGATCAGGCGTACCGAACCAATGTCCCGCAACAGTGTTGTTCTTTCCAACGTGTCGCTGAGCAGCCGATCCACTTCGTCCGGCAGTTCATCAGCACTGCGTGTCAGCAGGAATTCTCTGAGTGTTGTGATGTCCCTGCCTTGTTCACTGGCAGCGAGCAACGTGGGTTGATCCAGGTGCCACACTGAATTTGAACTACGTTTTGCGTAGCTGTCCAGCACCAATTGATCACCGGCATCAAGGCCGTCGTCGATACCAACAAGATCCAGATTCGGCAGCACCCACATAACGTGGCGATGCTCAGGCTCGGTGGAGATGTAATGCTCGGAAGTACCGAGACAATAGGCCCCGAGCGACGTCAATCTCAAATACAGCAGACCGTCGTAACGACTCAAAAAGGGCATGTCGTCAGTTCCCCACATGTCGGTGTAGTCCGGTCGGGTACCATGGGGTGGAATGTAAGCCACATCGATCAGGCCGAGAGTGGCTGCATATTCAAACAGCATGCACAAGGCATAGCGAGCCTGCAGAATCTCCCAGTCGTGATAGCCACCGTTGCCGAGGCTGCCGTAATTCGCATCAGTCAGATACAGACCCCTGTGGTCACGTGTAACCTCAAAGTCTTCCCCTGTTGCTTGCATGTGGCGGAATAATTCATCGACCTTGACCCAGCTCCCAACCGGACATTTCTGCAAGGCAAACTCGATGGCCTGGCGTCGGCCTGCGAGCGCAGTGAACCTGCGCTTGGCCTTGCCGGTTTGTCCTTTTATGTAATCGATTCGGCGGAATTCATCGAGCATTGTGGTCTTTACCCAGCGCTGCCAGAGTTTGCGCAAAGTGTTCTCTGGCGGATCTGTCAGGGCCTTGCGCCCGGTCTTGCTCAAGCGAAGCCGCTTGCCACTCTTCTCACAGACACCGCCTGCTTGCAATAACATTGGCCAGGCGAAACCGCGCATCGATCCTATCGGATCGTAGTAATGGAATTGGTCTCGTGATTCCAGTAGTTCGTCGTCATAGAAATCGCCACTGAGCAGTACTTTGCCGATTGCGTTGCAAGTGGCTGCGCTGGGATGACGGGTTTTCTCGCTCACCGATAGCTTACCTGCCTCAATCAGGCCAAGTACTGCGCGCAGATCATGCTGAGCAGCTTCCACCATGTGGCGAACGTCAAGAGGAATTCCAACTTCATCTTCAGCCGTACCTCTGCACGATATGTTGTGATGAGTTGGCAGAGACTCGAAGACCTCAAGTGTGGCTTCGTCAGGTTCTGGAACGAATGACTTCAGTTCCGCACGCAAGTCGTCGGGAATATGCCTCTGGTAATAAAATACCGAAAGCAACGTCGGTTTAGATTGAAAGCTGTGACGAATGGTTTCAGTCGAGGTCAAGGACGGCGAATCGCCATACTTGGCTTGGAAGCGATCCGCATAGAACCTGCCCATGGGATCGTGTACCGCTTCAGAAAGCGCTGCCTGGTCGATTTCATCGAAACTCTCCCAGATGGCCCGTAGCTTCGATCCCCTCAAACGAGAACGAATGTCGGCCACCAACTCCGCCTTGCGTGAGGGCTTTGCGGTGTCACTTTTGAGCAGTTTATGGTAGTGACCGAGCTGATCTTTCGTCTGCAAATTGAGCGCTTCGGTTAGCGTAGCAGGGAAGATTTCATATTTACTGCGTGGTGCCATGGTGTCAGACAATCTACTACTGGCGAGCGTTACATAATATCGTATTTGGAACGATAGTCGCTGACTGAAATGATGCTGGCCCCCACCTATGGCGCTGTATTCTGCCTATCCTTGATCCGTCCAGGCCTCCGACCAATGCCCATTGATGGAAGAGTTGACGCAGCCGCTGCCTAAGCAGTGGAGTTATAATCGTTGGTGCAGAAGTACGATGATTCATCGGTGTAAATGTAGTGGTGGACTTCGAGGGACAATTTGAAAAGGCGATTGGGGCGATAATTTATGGTATCCATGCCTCGGCAAACCTGTCTATATGACTCATGAAACTACCAAAACACTATAAAAAATAGCATATGGTTTAGTATTTGCTTGTTGTAATATAAGTTATAAGATATATTTTATGTGATAATTAATAAGTTAAGAGTTATTTAATGAAATCCGAAGAGAGGCTCCTAGCCCGCAAAAACATCGATAAAAGATTAAACGTATTGCGAAATATTGAAGGTTTTGCAAGGCCGCCTCGTGGCTGGATTAAGGCTATCAGAGAATCGTTAGGTATGACAGCCGCTCAATTTGGATCACGTATGGGTGTGAGCCAACCAAGATCTCTTGAGATCGAAAAAAACGAAGCGAAGGGCACCTTAACACTCGATACGTTGGATCGTGCTGCTCAGGCTCTGAATTGTAGGTTTGTCTATGCGCTGATCCCCAATAACCCCTTAGAAGCTATGATCGAGACACGCGCCAGGTCTTTGGCAAAAAAACGCCTGTTACATACAACTCATAGTATGAGTTTGGAAGATCAGGCAGTGAACGCCGACGATGAAAAAGAGGCGCTGGAAAAGCTTGTCAGACAACTGGCTGAAAAGTCTGGGTCGGAATTGTGGGAGGATCAATGAGTGATCCTCTTGCACCGGTAGATGATGCCTCAACACCTCTGAGCCCAGAGGAACGAGAAGATCTTATTCCGTCCTATATCACTTTACGTGGTGAGCTTAACGAAGCGGAACAAGCCAATATACTAAAGGCAGAAAGCTGGGCTTTTGCAAGAATGCGAAATGTGTCTGACATGAAGTTTCTTAATGATCTTCACAAGCGAATGTTGGGCGATGTTTGGAAATGGGCAGGGAAGTTTCGTCGGACCGGTAAAAATGTTGGTGTCGATGCCTATCGAATCCCCAGTGACCTACAACAACTCATCGATGATTGTTCCTATTGGATTGAGCATGGTACTTATGGACCAGATGAAATTGCTGCTCGTTTTCATCACAGGCTGGTTTCAATTCACCCATATCCAAATGGGAACGGTCGTCATGCGCGGCTTGCCGCTGATTTATTGCTGGTTTCTATGGGACAAGATCGTTTCAGTTGGGGTCGAGAAAGCTTAGTTGATGCTGGAGAAACACGCGCAGGTTATGTTGTAGCTCTCCGGGCGGCTGATAACCATGATTATCAGCCGTTGTTTCTATTTGTCCGATCTTGAGTGCGCTAAGAAAAAATCAAATCCGATTTCACTTCGATTGCGAACGTAATTTTCCGTTCTGGTTTGATAGTTTGTGGATTTACGGCATATATAGCCGTGAAAATGAACATTTATAAACCCAATTGCGGTGGATGTACCGGAACACACCCAAGATTGAAAGTTTACTGGTAACTTAACTGGTTCTAAGAATTTGAGAACTGCGTCACAACTCAAATCCCCTACATCTCCCCACAGTACCAGATTGAAAGATTGGTATGTTGAGATAAGTTATTGATAAATGGTGGGCCCGGGAGGAGTCAACCGGGCCGCGTAGGTGGGGCCGCCCAGGCCTCCGACCATTGGATTATGAGTACGAATTTGCTCTGGATCCGCCAATTAAATCAATAAGATATAGAGCGCTAAATTGCGTTATGTGCACATGAGTGCATACAAGTGCATTTTAAGTCACGTAAAATTCACGCATGGATTACAAGTAGATTCAATGGTAGCCGAGTGGATTTGCCAGCATTGGAATCTCCTAGTTTATCGAAAATTTACGAGTTTTGGCGCCAGCCTTGCCTGAGACGATATTATTGGTCAAAAGACCTATTTTTAAGGTCAAAAGACCTATATTATTGGTCATATACAACAGCAGAGCAAATTAATGAATCTACTCAACACACTTTTTGGCAGTCAGAGCGCGGCCCAGTGTCTACTCTATCTACAAAATTATGGAGAAGGACATGCCAGAGGTATCGCTCGTACTTTTGAGGCTAATGTTAGTCCGATACAAAAGCAACTTGAGAAATTCGAAATTGGTAGCGTTCTTGTCAGCCGGATGATGGGCAACACCCGCATCTATTATTGGAATGAACGTAATCCTTTGATTGTCGCGCTAAGGGATTTATTGCAACAGGCGTTGGAGAGTATGTCAGACGATGAATTGGATAAATATTATCGTGAGAGAAGGCGGCCCAGGCGCGCCGGCAAATCGCTCTAATTCATGCCATTAATCAATCAACATACATCTATCAAAATTCTTGCGGGAACGGTGAGTGCCGCGCTTGCAAGTCAAAACATAACTGCCGTTCTATCTGGTGGCGCTGCAGTTAGCTTATACACGCACAATCGCTACGTTTCTAAGGATCTGGATTTTGTATCGTCGGCAGAGACGAGTGTTATCGAAAAAGCATTGAAGCCGTTGGGATTCAAGCGACGAGAAGGCAGCCGCTATTTCGAGCACCACGATTCGGATTACTTGCTCGAGTTTCCCTCGGGACCGCTGGCTGTGGGTCATCGATTAGTAGTGGCATGGTCGCAACTGGAAACAGGCGCAGGTGTAGTGCAGATACTAACGCCGACACAGATGATAATGGATAGATTAGCTGCCTATTTTCACTGGCATGATCCGCAGTCTCTTGATCAGGCGGTTTGGATTGCAAATGATCATTCGATTGACCTTGAAGATTTAACTGAGTGGGCGGCAGGAGAGGGCAGTCCTGAAAAATTTGCGACTTTTCTAAGACAAGCAAATATATAATGGTGGGTTCGGGAGGAGCCAACGGGGCCGCTCAGGTCTCTGATCAATGGATTATGAGTACGAATTCATCCTAAATTATTCAATTAAATCAATAAGATAAAATAATATAAATCACATGATCTGCATAATAATTCATATAAGTACATTTTGACTCACACAAAATTCACGCATCGGAACCGCGTTTATTAGTTAGCTCCCTTTCTTAATTCTTGACAGTAAATGCAGGATTCTTGCAAAGTGTCCGTTGTCCGCGGACAGCGGACAGTAATGAGGTAAGGATCAGATGAAAAGTCAGGATATATTTATTTTACTCAAAATAGTGAGCCTGGATCAAAATAAGCGCAATTTTGCATCCAACAATGAGGGCTCCAATGAGAACAGTGCACGCAACCTGGCAGCTCTGACCGGTGTGGGAAAAACCGAGGTGAATAAATCCATCAATCGTAGTATTGGTGCTGGTTTGGCGAAGGTGAGCATGCTTGATAAATCGTTATTGGTAAATCAGAAGTCGTTGCTTGAATTTATTATCTACGGGATCAAGTATGTGTTCCCAGTAAGACCTTCTGAGATGGTACGAGGCATACCCACGGCTTTCGCTGCTCCAGTATTGAAAAAGAAGCTAATGAGCGCTGGTAAAATAATCTGTGTCTGGCCTGATGCGAATGCATCTGAAATGGGGCAGGCTATAACTCCCCTATATAAAACTGTGCCAATTGCGATCAAAATAGATGATCGGCTTTATGAGTATCTCGCATTGATTGATGCAATTAGAATAGGTCAAGCTCGTGAATCGAAACTAGCTATTTCTGAGTTATCAAAAAGAATAAAGTATTAGATGGATGCACGCACAACAGCCAAGGAAATGATGACCATTGTGGCCAGTGCCTTGAGTTCTGAATTGTTAAGTGATGTCGCGTTTGTAGGAGGCTGTACCACAGGCTTGTTCGTAGCTGATGTTTTTAGTCTGCAAAGTATCAGGTTCGCGGATGATGTGGATTTAATCGTACATGTGTTTAGTAAAGCCAGTTGGCATCAGTTTCAGGATAAGTTGAGAGCGTTGGGATTTACTGAATCTATGGAAGACGATGTAAATTGCAGAATGCGTCTCGGCGTCATAAAGGTAGATTTCATGCCTAATAACGCAGAGATACTGGGTTTCTCAAATCGGTGGCACCAATGTATCGGTAGTTAGGCAGTGGGCCATAGATGTTCGGAATATGGAGGTATAAGTTGTCCAGCAGCGTGGGAAGCCCGCTATTACCTCTATTCGTCTGTCGTGATGGACTGAGGCTGTTACTTAGCACATTTATCGATGAACTTTAATTGACACCTTGCATCGTCAGAGGTAGGCTTCTGTCGTATAGACCAACCCGCCAGCTCCGCTGGTCGCCTCGTTGACATTATCGCATCATCTCTCCGCCTATCTTACGCAGCTTTTGTACGATCTCGAATCTGTTGAAGAGTCACTGCCGCATCATCCCGAAGAAAATGCTTTGCTGCATTCTCTGCAAACTTTTGAACTAGCCCAAAAAAATAGCGATAGCCATGCGCTAATCGCCGCTGCCTTGTTGCACGATATTGGCAAGGCACAGGCTTTGCCTGGGCACGCGGCGCTGGGCGCGGAGTTGCTGCGAGGGTTGTTGCCTGACGACGTTGTCTGGCTGGTAGCACATCATATGGACTTACAGCACGATGCTAGGCGAACAAAACGGGCGCTGCATAATTCGCAGTCTCTGCACGATCTAAAAAGGCTGCGCCAATGGGATTTGCAAGCTCGTGTGTTCAATGCCCGAGTGTGTTCGGTAGAGTTTGCGGTGGCCACTATTTGCCGCGGTTTGTGCTGAAAGGGGGGTTGTAGTTCGAAGACATAGAAAAACGAAACTGCGGATATTGCCGCCCATATGCTAGCAATAGCCAAAAACCATGAAGAAGAACAGCAGAGGAAGCCGGAAGAATTGCAGCTCGCCGATCAGAACAACCCTTGCACGCGAAGCAGCAGCCATTATGTACAACGAAGGCGTTAAACAGTATTTTGCTGCCAAGCACATGGCCAACAAACGGCTGTTTCGCCGAGGTGGGTTGAAAGCAGGGCAGTGTCGGCCCAAGGATCTCCCCTCAAACGGTGAGATATCGGCAGAGTTGGCGAAGCTGGTTGAATTACTTGAAGACGACAAGGACCAGCGGCTACTTGCACTAAGAGAGGCGGCAATTGGTGTCATGCGAGAGTTACAGGAGTTTTCGCCGCGATTGATTGGTTCAGTGAGCACGGGGCGTATTCGGCAGGGTAGCGATATAGATCTGCATGTGTTTACCGACCAAATCGAATTTCTCGAAGCGACCCTGCAGCACCTGCAGTGGTTTTATGAAAAAGAACAGGTCACGATTAAGAAAGGCACGCAGTATGTGGACTATACCCATATTTATCTGCAAGCTGATTTCCCTATTGAATTGTCCGTGTATCCGCGCTCCGAGCTCAGAGTCGTCAGCAGAAGTAGCACCGATGGCAAGCCGATCAGGCGTTTAAAGCTTGCTGATGTAGAACGGCTTTGCTGAGCCTGTGGGGCGGGGACGTTAGGTGGTCGCAATTGTATAGAGTGGTTAACGCTGCACCCAGGATTATACAGGTCTCAATTGTTGAGTTTTTCACTGTTCATGCTGCGTAGTTTGTTATGAACAAAGGGGACGGAGGTACTAAACTTTAACTCCCCCTTCCTCATTGTTTGAGCGACTATGCGCCGATTGCAGTGATAGCGATTGTCGGGTCTCCAGAAAGGACCAGATAGACCGAGTCAGGTGGTTCGAGTATTGTTTGTTGCGGTGCAGCCGGATGTCCAGGGCTACCACCCAGGCATCGCTACCGGTACGCACCAGAGTTTTACTAGCCAGATCAGCCTCTATCAGGCTTTCGGGAAGCCATGCCATACCGCTGCCGTCCCGGGCACGAATCAGCAAGGCCCCGGCCATCGAATTCTCATAGACACTGTGCAGTCGCGGTTCCAGCTGGTGGTCCTGGAACATTGACTCCAGGTGTCGACTGATCGGTGCTGCGTCTCCGAACCGAAGAAAAGGCATGCGCAAGTGATCTGATTCGAAGTTGAAAATAGGCATACCATCTGGACCCGGTTTACAGACTGGCACCAACCTGTCTTTCCCTATCACTATGCATTGGTCATCGTCTATTACTTCACCCACACGGGCATAAGCGATCACAAAATCAACATCGCCATCGTCTAAATCGCGCATACAATGAGGCAAATCGTCCGCCCTGAGGCGGGATAGGATTGGGCCGTAAGCCTCCTCAACAGCACGCAACCAGTTTGTGTAGAAACGCCAGCTGATTGAATGTTGTTCCCCGAAGGTCACCACATATTTTTCCGGCAGCGAATGAGCCGCGAGAATCTGGCTACGCGCCAGCTCGATATGTGCCCGCGACTGCAAGCCAGCCTCAAGCATCTGCGATCCTGCAGTCGTCAACTTCACCGGCTGATGGGATCGGTCCACCAACGTTGCTCCAACCCAGGCTTCCAGGGCCTTGATGCGACGACTAAAGGCGGGCTGACTGATGTTTCCCAACCTGGCGGCCTGGGTAAAGTTGCCAGTTTGGCTCAATCGTTCCAGGTCAGTGAATAGAGTTATGTCCATTACCGAAATCTAATGCATAATTTGCATAATGTCATTAATTCATAGCATTGGATCATTGAAGGTTTCTGGTTCAGCATGGGTTGGAATGCGAAATGGACCTATTGGTCGTGTGCACCGGCAATGCGACTGCGCAGTTTGCCTGTCAAGACTAGAACATGAGTTCACTGCACAAAAAACAAGGCTGAAAATGGCTAGCGACAACCGAGGAGAAGACGATGAAAATCAACATGAATGGGAGAAAATTCTGATGACCGAGTTACCAAAACTGTCCAGGCGCACATGGACCATTGGCTGCGCTGCTGCGCTGGCAATGACCTGCGCAACGGCAGCCAATGCTGTCGATCTGGACCTGATGATGAGCAACGTGGACGCTAAAAGTTCGGTGCTTGCTGATTTTGCCGAACGCTATCAGGCGGCCAACCCGGATGTGAATATCACCCTGAATCTGGTCGGCTATAACGTGATCCGCGAGCAGCTTCCCATTCAGCTTGAGGCAGGAACCGGTCCCGATCTGGCCTTCGTGACAAAACTGGGCGGTCTGAACCCCTACTACCTGGACCTGACGCCACATGTGGATGCCGCTGCCTGGGAAGAGGCTTACGGATCCGTTCTGCCCTGGTATCGCGACGGCGCACCTGACGGCATCTATGGCTTTCATTCCGAGATGACGGTGACCGGGCCCTATGTGAACCTGACCATGTTCGAAGAAGCCGAAGTCGATCTCCCGGCCCCCGGCGCAACCTGGGAAGAGTGGGCCGACGCTACTCAAGCGGTGATGGATGCCACCGGCAGCTATGCCGGGATGGTGATGGACCGCTCGGGTCATCGGATGGCGGGGCCGGCAATGTCCTATGGAGCTAAATACTTTGATGACGACGGCAATTTCGTGGTCGATGACGGCTTTCGCACATTTGCCAAGATGATGATTGATTGGCACGAATCCGGCCTGATGCCGCCTGACATCTGGCCCGCCGTGTCTGGAAGCAAATATGCCAACGGCAATGAGATGTTCTTTAACCAGGATGTGGCGTTCTACATGTCCGGGTCCTGGAACACCGGCAATGTGCAAAAAAACGTTGGTGACAAGTTCGACTGGGCCATCGTGCCTGTGCCCTGCGGACCTGCCGGCTGCGGTATCATGCCGGGCGGACAGGGACTGGTGGTTTTTAAGAGTGGCGAAGCCGAGAAAGAGGCCGCTGCGGCCAAGTTCGTGGCCTGGATGGGCACAGACGAGCAGGCTCGCGAGTGGTATTCCCGCACCTTTGCCATTCCTGCCAACAGCAAGTTGCAGGCCGAGGGTCTGGACTATGTCGCTGCCGGGGCCTCTCCCGCCGTGGCCGCTGGACTGAAGGCCTTTACCTCGATGGCCGCTACAGCGGCGGAACAGACTCCGCAGGCCTACCGTATGCAGGGCGACGCTGATAACAGCGTGTTCTTCAACGCCACCATAAAGTATCTGGGTGGCGCGTTGAACGGCGACCTGACGCTGGAAGAGGCGTTGCAGAAGATCGAGGAAGAAATCGCGACCGCAAACTAAGCCCCCAGCGGTTCTCCTGAAACCGACCAGAGGCGGGTTGCCGCCTCTGGTTCGGCGCGGCAGGCAGGCTCGCACTTTCCCCAAAAAGGAACATTTCCCGCATGACACTTGCTGGACTACTGATGTCGATCATCGGCCTCCTTTGGGTGGGAGGCGGCACAATCTGGCTGCTGGCACGGCGGCGCTACAAGCTTTACCAGACGCCGAATTTCCTGATGGACCTTCTGGGTTTTCCAGTGGAGCTGGCACAAAGTCTGTGGGGGCGCGGCGGCGTGCCCTACGCATTGCTGCTGCCCAATATACTGATCTTCGGGTTGTTCACCTTTACTCCGATGATCCTGAATTTCTACGTCTCAATGACTGACGGTACGTCGATCTCGTTGTTTGATCGGCCGTGGGTGGGCTTTGCGAAATACGCCGAGATTTTCGACTGCAAAAGTATCTTCGAGCCAAAAAGCTGCTCCAACGCCGGGTTCAATTTTTGGACC
>JAVJHY011084334.1:0-15352 GCA_035593235.1 Phascolosoma agassizii | reverse complement strand
TCTTTCTGGCACCGCCCACCTTCGAGACGAACTCCGTGATCGTCAGCGCGCCCATCGGAACGCGGATCCTGCTCGACGGAAGCGACATCGACGCAGGCGAGTTCGAGCGTATCTGCGTTACCGAAGAGGCCGGAATCATCGAAGGTGTCTCGTACATCGCAGTGACCTGCCCCATCAGCGGAGGCACACACACCGTGACCTCCAGCCAACCGGTGGGCATCAACGTCTACGGCTACCACAACGTCGGAAGCTACGGATACGCAGGCGGCTCGAACCTCACCCAGATCAATCCGTTGATTTAGACCGCGCTCCCAAGCTCGCCAGGTCGCCAGGCCGCCAGCCGCCAGCCCGTCTAAAACTTGACGCTCGTTTTATCTTGACATTCGATGGTTTAAACCCGACGCTCGCTTAATCTTGACATGTGTCTAATCTTGAAGTTTGGGCGGCACCCGCTCGTTGACGGGGGCGGCGTCTAGCGTTGGGGCGAGCGCTCGTTGGATGTGAAATCCATTGCCGTTGCGTGGAGCTCCCACGCGTAGGCTTGGAGCTCGGGTTCGACGTCCAGCGCGATGGTCGTCTGCGCTGGGTCGATCGAGACCTCTAGCGTGAGTTCGGGGCTGCGTTCTCGCGGCGCTTCCTCTTGCTTCGTGTCAGGCACGTTTCACCCCTTCAATCACCAACCTGAATCACCCTAGCTCGCGGGGGCGCGCTTGCCTAGCAACGCGACGAAACCCCGCGGATCTTTGCGTCGTCGGAGCGCCAGGAGCACGAGCAGGGCACTCGATGATTCGAATCGGGTCGCCCACGAAGAGTTCTCTTGGGGAGGTTTCCCGAAACCCCCTCGCCGGAGGTGAACTCCGGTCGGTCCCCCTCCAACTCCGAACGCTTTGGGTTCGCGGCTCGCTTCGCTCGCTCAAAATCGCTCGTTGTCAGAGGCGGTGCAAGCGCCGCCCGGCTTCGACGAAGACCTTCAGTCCCGGAAACTTGGGCAGGAACGAGCGCGGCGGCGGTTTGCTCCGCCCGCCCTTAATGATGTTGAGGATCGCCCTGCCCTGCGCCAAGTCGAACTCCACGCGGTAGGTAGCATCACCCAAGGAGACTTCCCGTGGGTAGAGATCGGCGAGGACACCCCGGAGTTCGTAAGGAAGATCGGCGGCGAGAAAATCCTCCGCTGAAAGCAGCTCGAGCTCGTCACCACGCTCCACGCCCAGCTCCACGATCCTCGCGCGCAACCAGTCCTCGAGTAGTGGTGGCGCGACGAGACCTTCCGGCATGCCGTGGTCGCGGCCGACAGAAAGGCGCGAGAGCTGTGCTGCGAGTGCGCGAAGCTCCAGCCGATCGCGCGTTTGACGCACCGCCTTTTTGAAAAGGGTGCCGCGCACTAGAAGATCGAGGATCGCATCACGCGCGACCGCACCCGTGGGTGTTTGCTCGCGGCTCCCGAGCACCTTGTGCGCGTACACCTCCTCGATCTCCGCATGCACGCGTCCTTTCGCCAGCCAGGTGCGAGCGAGACGTGGTTCACCCAACCCCGCATCGCGAAGCATCGAGAGCGAACTGGGAGAGGCGCAGGTCGCCAAGAGCCTGCGGTCCTTGCCCGTTCCGAACGCGCGCACGTCGAAGACGATCACCGCTTCGGCGGGCTTTTTTCCCGGCCCACGCTCGAGTCGTTTCCAGACGGCGCTCTCGCGCGCGAGAGCCAGTTCGGTGCCCCCGTTCGCCAGGGCGAGACGGTCGCCGCCCTTTCCTCGGCGACGGACGATGTGCGCCGAACGGGAGTCGGCGGCGATCGCCACCATCCGGAGTTGTTCCGGATCCACGTCCACGTGATCGGGTGGTCCGACGTCGAGCACTGTTCGCAACCTCGAGGCGATGGAGCGCGCCTCCGATCGCGCACGCCGGTCGACGGGTCCCTCGTTCGCGCGAACGGCTCGCACGAAAGCCGAGGCGTCACATGCGTCGAAGCGAAAAGGATCGTCACGCTGCGGTGGCTGGGTGAAGAAGCGTCGGCCACACGCGAGCACTGCCACGAGATCGACCACATTCTGGAGCACTGCTGTGTCGTCGTGGGTTCGGGCCTCGACGAGCAAGCGGCCGAGCGACGCGTCGATGGGGAGCCCAAAAAGCTCGGCGCCACGATCGGTGATCGCGCCGCTTGCGTCCAAAGCACCTAGTGCACGCAGCTCGTTGCGGGCATCCTCGAGTGCATGCTCTTTCGGGACATCCAGCAGCGGCAGCTGCTCGACATCCGGTCTCCCACATGCTGCGGCCGACAAGAGAAGTGGAACCAACGACTCGCGATGGATCTCGGGCGGCGTCTGCGCGTCGAGCGCCGCCCGACGCGCCCAGAGGCGAATGCACGTACCCGCCTCGGTTCGCCCCGCACGTCCGGCACGTTGATCGGCAGCGTCCTGCGCGATGGGCAAGAGCCCCAGGTGCGCACGTCCACGGTGGTAGCGGGTGCGGCGCACCAAACCGCTGTCGATCACCACCGCAATTCCGGGCACCGTCAACGAGGTCTCAGCGACATTGGTTGCGAGCACTACTTTGCGACGTTTGGTGGGCTCGAACACCCGAGACTGCGCGTCCAAGCTCAAGCCGCCGTGCAGAGGAACCACGTCGAGTGGAAGTCCATGCAGGGACTGCTCGACAGCGGCGATCTCCGCCTTGCCGGGAAGGAACACCAACACGTCCCCATCGACATCGAGCGTACGAATGGTCTCGCTCACGCGTCGATCCAGGTTACGGCCCGAAGGCAGGTTCTCGCCGCCATCACGATACTGTGTCGTCACCGCAAAGAGCCGGCCCTCCGCCTCGAGCAGCGTTCCTCGAATGTGTTTTGCGACACGCGGTCCATCGAGCGTCGCGCTCATCGTCACGAGCTGCGGTGGGGCGTGGATCAGCAACGCGAGCAAGAGATCCACATCCAGGCGGCGTTCGTGCAGCTCGTCGAGGATGACCGTCGATGCCGCGCGCACTCGATCCATCTGACGCAGCGCGATGCCCGGCGTGACAAATCGGATGCGCGTATGCTCCGAAAGCCGGCTCTCACCGCGAACCTGAAATCCCACCCGCCCGCCGAGTTTGCATCCCTCGAGTTGAGCCACGCGCGACGCGAGTGCTCGGCATGCGACCCGCCGCGGTTCCACGACCACGACCTCGCCCCGATCGGCCACCCAGCGCGGAACCTGAGTGCTTTTGCCACTGCCGGTGGGCGAGGTGACGACGATCGCACCCGTGGTCGCGAGGAAGGCTTCGCGAAGCGACTCGATCGGCAGGTTCACTTAGTCCACCCTCGGTCCAGCGTCACCTTCACGTCGAGCGCTTCGCCGCGATCGAAGAGTTCGCAGACGATCTTCTCGAACGCACGATCGCCAGCAGCTCGTCGGTCGGCACACAGCAATGTACGAGCCCCGCACTTCGGCGCCAAGCACGCGTCACGAAACGCCGCCCTCGGGACCGATTGCAAGAATTGTCCACAAAGCCGGGGCACATGTCAAGTTTTAGTGACGCTTCCCAATTATGAGTCGTCGTTGATTGGGGATCCGGCGTGCGCGGGTGGGTGTAGCGACGCACTATGGGTGAGGGCCTAGCGGCACAGAGAAAGGAACCCGCCCGCGTCAGAAGCCCACCTGCATGTACGACGAAATTTTTGAACTACTGCTCGAGACGCTCGAGCCGCTGGCTCGTGTCCGCCAAGATCCCAAATTTCATCCCGAAGGCGATGCGCTCTTTCACTCGCTGCAGACCTTCGACCTGGCCCAGGCCGACAAAGAGCCGCCGCACGTCGTTGCCGCGGCTCTTTTTCACGATATCGGCAAGGGTTCGACCGAAGGTCGGCACGAGGAGGTTGGCGCTGCCTTTCTCGGCGTGATCGCGGATGAGCGCACCTGCTCGTTGGTCGGTCGCCACATGGACCTGATGCGTGATGCGCCGGGCACGCGCCGCTCGATGCAGAGCGACCCGCTTCTGCTCGACGAGCTGGAACGGCTCCGGGAATACGATAATCGCGCCCGGCAACCGAGCGCCGTCGTCACGAGCTGCGAACGCGCGCTTGGTTGGTTGCTCGAGCCGGGCATCGCCGAGCAGTGGCTTCACTCTTCACACCACATGGAGGGATGAGCGAGCGACGGGAGCTTCTACTCGCGGACCTCGATGCGATCGACCCGAGCCGGCTGCTTTGGCGGAGCGACTCGGACGGGGACTGCGACTCGGACGATTCCGATTCGCTCGTGCGACGCGCAACACTCGTTCGCGACGCACTCGCTTGCCTGACCGACAAGCAGCGACAGGTCGTGCACGCCTACTTTTTCGAAGGGCGCAGCCAATCCGCGATCGCGCGCGAACTCGGCGTCAGTCAGCAAGTCGTGCACAAACGCATCTTTGGTGTCGTACGTGATGGCCAACGAGTGGGTGGTGCACTCAAACGCCTGGCCACACACCTCGCACCGCTGATGCATGCCCAATGAGGCCGGATGCACAGCGCAAACAGCCCTCGAAGACCCGACGTTTGTTGGCTCGCGAGGCTGCTCGGCTCATGTACGACGAAGAGGTGTCGCAGTACTTCGTCGCCAAGCGAATGGCCGCAAGACGGCTCTTTGGGCACGGTGGACAAAAGCGAATGCGCTTTCGCCCGCGTGATTTGCCGTCGAATGGAGAGATCCAGCAGGCCTTGCTGGAGCTCGCAGATCTACGCGAAGGCGAGAGCCGGCTCGATCGTCTGGAGCACATGCGACGCGTCGCGTTGTCGGTCATGCGGGAGCTCGCGCAGTTCGAGCCACGCTTGATCGGATCGGTGGCCACCGGGCACATCCGGCGCGGAAGCGACATCGACATACAGCTCTTCACGGAAGACCTCGACGCGCCGGAGGATTGGTTGATCGAACATCGGTGGTGCTACACGCGCGACGATGTGTTGATCCGCCGGCCGAAGGGGTTTGTGCAGTACCAGCATCTGCGATTGGACCTGGAGTACCCGATCGAGCTCTCGGTGTATGCCCGGATGGATCTTCGATACAGGCCGCGAAGCAGTACGGATGGCAAGCCGATCGACCGGGTGTCGATCGCTAGACTGGAGTCGATGTTGGAGTCGATGTTGGGTGAGTCCGTGAGGTCGACGTCGACGAGCTAGCGCGACCCCTCTTCGACGCCCTCCGCGAAGGCGCGGCCCGCCATCGTGAGATTGCTTCCGGTTTCGCGCAGTTCATCGGATCCCTCGTTCAGGCCTGCGGAGAATTCGGCGGCGGTCATCGAAAGCTCGCGCCCCGCCTCACGCGCGGTGGACGAGACGGCGCGCACTGCGGCGTTCTGAAGCTGGGCGGCGCGGTCAGCCAACGTCGGCGGGCACGCGGGTACGAAGTCGCCTTCGAAGTCCCCTTCGGTGCCTGCGTTCAACGTCACGCCACCGCCGGCAAGTCGCGCACAAGCTCCTTCGTGCAAGGCCACATCCTGACCCTCGTCGATCTGCATCACCACTTGCGCTTGGCCGTCGACCACGTTGATCGCATTGACGCTTCCGACCTCGATCCCGGCAACCGTGACGGCGGCACCGCTTTCGAGGCCAGTCGCATCCGAAAACCTCGCGGTGACTGTGTCGCCGCTGGAGCATCCGAAGGTGAGAGCCAAAAGGGTGAGGGCAAACGCAGACTGGATGGTTTTCATAGGCGTCTCAGAAGTAACCACCGATTCTCGCGTTGGCACGCGAATTCCTCACAACTCGTCGACGTCGGAGTACGTGAGGATCTGCATCAGTCGCGAATGACCTACGCGCACTTCCACGCCAGCTTCCTCTGCTCTCTCCTCTCCGTAGGCATTCCAAACGACGTTGATGGAGTTCGCGCCATCGGGCGCGCCAATGAAGTCGGCATTGACGTCGGCCCATGGAAACACGATCTCGCCATCGCCGTGCTCGAGCGTACAACTGGCCCACAAGGGGTTGTCGCCACCCGTGATCAAAATGCTCTGGCGGTCCGTTGCCGCGTACGTCGTCGGCCATCGGATCGCGAAGGGCGAACCTTGTATGTACTCGCCCTCGAAACCATCGATTCCGGCAGCATGGGCGGGCTCGTTCACCACGGGAATCGGATCGATTTCGAAACTCCGGCGGATGACACCGGTTGCCAATCGCACGGTGACGTCGATGCGCGCGCCCGGAACATAGTCATGACTGGCGACGATGCTGCCAGTGCTCTCCGTCAGCTCGGCGATGCTGCCGTCGACGCGAACGGTGACATCGTCGAGCGCGAGTGGGACCGACTCACCTGGCGTGCGCACCCCCGGAGGCCATGTCGCGGTGGGCTCGGGCGGCCAGTAGTCGCACGGACCGACCGTCTTTGCAGGAGGGTTCAATCTCCTCGTGGGATCGGTATTGCCAGCCGAGACACGGACCCCGAAGCGTGTGTGCGGTCGCGGAACCAATGCGCCACCAATCAAATCGACCCAGGTACTGTGACTGATGTCGCTCACGATAGTCACGAACGCTGCCCTGACTCCGCTGTCCGATGCGCCGCCATCCGGGTCGGGCGTGGCATCGGCTGCAATGGTCGAATCTTCGGCTGCGTCTTCGGCGCCCGCATCCATCGCAACCGCAGTATCTGGATCGACGAACGCATCGGAGCCCGCATCGTCGCGCATGCCGTGATCCTGCGAATCGACACAGCCGAGTCCGAACAGCAGGGTGAGGATTGTGAGTGTGCGAAACATAGTCTTCCCTTCGTGGTCTACGGCCGCTGAGCCGTTCACTCCCTCTTGTGAAGACCGGCTGGTTTCTGTCATTGCATCGAGGAGGAGTCGTGAGCCTGCTCACTCGCTCGAGTTTGAAGGCGCCGAACACGCGGTGCGTAGAGGCTCGTCGCAAAACGGTTCAAGAATCGCTGCGCAAGGCGCTCGGCGGCATCAAAGCGACCGTCTTCGAACGCAACACGGACGCGAAGAGCCTCGCGTTCCTCGACCAAGGCGCCTCGCGGAAAGGCACGGCCGTGACGCGCCAACGCCTGCTCGGCTTCGGTCCAGCGCTCTCGCGCGATGGCGGCGCTGGCGGAGTCGAGCAACCGGCGCTCTCGTGAGAGGTCCTGGCGCGGACGGGCCTGCGCAATATCGGTTTCACCAGCCTCAGTCTCAGTCTCAGTCTCAGTTTCTGTTTCAGTTTCAGTTTCTGTTTCAGCTTCTATTTCAGTCTCAGTTTCAGCTTCTGTTTCAGTCTCAGTTTCAGCTTCTGTTTCAGCTTCAGTTTCTTGCCGTTCGGACTCGTCGGATTCTGGTTCGCTGTCTGCGACTGCGACTGTGACCAGGTCTGGTGCGAGCGCCCGTGTTGCAACGTGGCTGATGACACCTCCCGAAAGAAACGAGATCGCCGCGATGGCCACTGCTGCCTTCGCGCCGATCGTCCACGCGGCCGCGGCTCCCACCGGTGCGGAAATCTCGGCGATGGTGCGTACTCGCTCCAGCATGCGCGCCTGGGCGGCGGCATCCATCAAAGTGGGAGCTCCACGTTCGGCTTCGTAAAAGGACTGCAAGTCCTCGGAGGGTGGGGGGAGAGTCATGCGGGCCTCTGATCGGCTTCGGGGAAGGAACTCAAGGCAGTGCGAAGCTTCTTGCGACCGTTTCGGACGCGGGAGTAGAGCGTGTTGAGTGGAATGCCCATCGCGTGGGCAGCCTCTTTGGGAGGCACACCATCGAGGTCCACGGCCACGATGGCAGCGCGATGTTCGAGGTCGAGCGTCTCCAACGCGCCAAGAAGCATTGCGCGGCGCCGTGCCGCATCGAGTTCGACATCCTGTGTTGGTGCCGCCTTCGTTTCGTCATCCCCTGCGGTTTCGTGGCGATGCCGGGCCAAACGGCGGTAGTTCGACGCAGCGCGAAACGCGAACGCAAAGAGCCAGGGTCGTGGCGGGCGTGAAGGGTCGTAGTCGGGGAGCCGGTGATGCACCGCGAGAAACACATCTTGCCCGACGTCCTCGACATCGGACGAGCGTACGCCCAAGCGTCGAAGCGTACGAATGACGTAGCCACACTCGGCGGCGAAGAGCGCTTCGAAACTTGCTTCGAGGGCAGGCACCCTACTCGTACCTGTGTTCAGGCTAGCGTTCCCGTCAACACACGGTGATCTTTTTTCCAACTATCCGAGATGCTTGGTTGAACGGGCGACTCTTGCCGCGCAACGTTTGCCGCAGTGTCGAACGGTCCCACAGTAATGCGAGCGGGGAAGGTGGTGTTCGCGCGGGTCTTCGCAGGTGTCGCAGTGGTCGTCGCAATGCCGATCGGCTCGCACGCATTTGCCGATGACTCGTCCCCGCAGGATGTGCAAGTGACGCTGGACTACGCGATTGGGGTCGGCATGCACTGCCCCGACCGGGAGACCTTCGTCGAGTTGGTGACGGCGCGACTGGGGCGCAACCCGCTCGGGGGAGTCCGCGATCGAGTTCGCGTGAGTCTTCGACGCCAAGGCGCGATCCGCACGGGAACTCTCGAGTGGGTACATGACGATGCGGTCGTGGGTCAACGCGAGTTGGAGGTTCGCGGCGCGTGCAGCGAGCTGGTCGAATCCTTGGCCGTCGGGCTGGCGATTCTGCTCGAGGATCCGCCGATCGAGCGTGAAGCGCCCGAGCAAGAGCCCGAGCAAGGGCCCGAGCAAGAGCAAGAGCAAGAGCAAGAGCAAGAGCAAGAGCAAGAACAAGAAGCCGAGCAAGAGCAAGAAGCCGAGCAAGAGCAAGAAGCCGAGCAAGAGGCCGGGCAAGAGCCCGGAACTGAACTCGAACCCGAACGTACTGGCCCAGGCGTTTCCTTCGTGGCCGATGTCGCGGTCGTCATCGGGTTTGCAATCACTCCGGGCACGACGCTTGGTCCTCGTGTTGCGATCGGTATGCGCATTGGCCGATTTTCCCTGCGCCTCGAGGGCTCATTCGACGCGCAGCTCGGAAGCGAGAACGTCAACACGGACCGGATCGAAGCGAGCCATGGAACCGGGGCCATCGCGGGTTGTTTGCACTATCGGTGGCTCGCCGGTTGCGTGTATGGCGGAGCGGGCGCCTTCTCCGCGCGTGTGACCACCGTGGCGAATCCGCGAACGCGCACCAGCACGAGCGCATTCGTCGGCGCTCGACTCGGCGCAGACATCCAGCTCACACCTGCGCTCTTCTTGAAACCCTTCGTCGAGATTCAGGCAGCGCTGACGCGGACCGCACTCGACGTGGACGGGCGAAGGGTCTGGGAGCAGTCGGCCGTCGGTGGCAGGATCGGCGTCGCTCTCGGTGTGCGAATCTGAACGCTCGTCAGAGCGGTGCGAGACTCAAACCGAACGTCTCTACGAGGCGAGCGATCTCGTCGCGGTGATTCGCCAACACTGTTTGGTACATACGAAACCCCATCGTCGTCGCGACTGGATCGAGTTCCGCGTGCACGAACGGAAACTCGAAGGCAAACGAGGGCGGACTGGCGGAGAGGCCGTCGACGCGATCCAAGCCATCGAGAATGCACTGCTCGAGTTCGAGCTCTCCTTCTTTGTCGAGCAGCTCTGTTACGTGACGTTCGAAGAGGTCACATATCGCATCGAGCGCGTGTTCGAGCGTTGCGTTGTCGATGCCGGCGAAGGGCAGAAACTCGAGCGCGACACTGGGCGGGGTTTCGGGCGTCATTCGTGTTGCTCGAGAGCCGCCTCGAACAACTCGACGAAGCGACGCGGCGAAGCCTCGCGAGCGATCCACTCTCTTCCGCCACGCGGCGGGTTGTTGAGCGCTGCGGTAATCGCTTGGCGCAACGCGCTCACGTCGTCGTCGACGCAAACATGGACTCCACGAGGATTCAACCCGGCAAGCGCGCGACGTTGCGCGACGACTCGGACGTCGCGCGCCAACGCATCCAGCAGCTTGATGGGCAAGCCGCCCGCGGCACGGCGCGGCACGACGACCAAGTCGGCCGCCGCGTGAGCACGGCGGCGGTCGGCCTCGTCGCGCAAAGGCCATACGTGCACATTCCGGCGGGATGGGAGTCCATGCGCGTCGGAGTTGGTGGCCACGATCAACGTGTAGTCCTCCGCTGCCTCGAGCAACATGTCGAGCCCCTGATAAGCATCCAGGTTGCCTGCGTAGAGCAGCACCGGCGACTCGAGCTCGGCCCGAGCTTCACGCCGCTCTTCGGTGCTGGAGAGCTCGCCCACCGGCCAAGGGGGCATGACGAACTCGCCATCGAGGTAGCGCGCCAGGTCAGGTGTGATCGCCATCACCTTGGGCGCAGTGCTCGCGATCTCATCGAGCTGAGCCCCTGCCCATGCGAGACCCGGCAGACTGGCGTAGGTGGGCAGCTCGGTATCGAAGCGCGTGTGCGCGAAGTAGACGCGCGCTTGTACACGTGCCACAGCGGCAATGCACGCGGCCTCGACGTTGTGGGCCACCACCCAATCCGGCTGAAGACGGCGCACATGTCGCCGTAGCGCGGGAATCATGCGCAGGTCCAGCGCCGCCTTGCCGACCGAGGGTCCCGATCGGAGCGAACTCACCGGCGGAAAGTTGCTCAGGCGGTGATGCGGAAACTCGAACGCGATGTCACGGTCGCCACCGGCGTAGGTGAAGAGGTGCGCATCGCGACCGGCGCCCACCAACGCGTTCATCATCTCCGCGATGATCGCCTGGGTGCCCTGCGGCGTGGGAAATGGCATCGCGGCGATGTGAAGCGTTCGCATCGGACCCGACCATAGAGCACATCTCAAAGATCCGTCAGCGGGTCCTGCAACCGTTCTCATAAGTCGCTGTCCTGCATCTCGACATTTTTCCGCCCCTGCCCGGCCGGCGAAAAGGCACCTTTTAACAGTCAGTCGTTTGACTTGACAAAGTGCCTTTCTAAACCGCCAGTCGCTTAACTTGACATTTGCACGCGGCTGGGTGAAAGCGGTTATCGAAGCAACAGTCGCTTAACTTGACATTTGCACACGGCGGAAATGCGCTAGATACGTACAGTCACCGAGTGTCGCGCCCGATACGGCACGGGGGAATGCGATGGGGGCCGCGAGGCGCTAGTAGGTTGTCGTGGGCACGCGGAATTTGGTGATCGGTCTGGACGGTGCGGACCTCGATGTCGTACGCGCGCTCGGACCGGAGGTGCTGCCCACGTTGCATGCGCTGATGGCAAAGGGGGCCTACAGCCACCTCCGCTCGGTGCAGCCGCCTGCGACGCTGCCGAACTGGACGACATTTCTGACTGGCGTCAATCCCGGCAAGCACGGCGTGATCGATTTCACGTCTCGGCGCGATGGCCGCGTGCGCTTTACGGCCGGTACGATCCGCGAGGCGCCCACGCTCGAGGCGCGCTTGGACGCGCTGGGTCTGCAGTGCGCGTGCGTCGGCTTCCCGGCCACGTGGCCACCCGATCGCTTGCGCAACGGCGTGTTCATCAGTGGCTGGGACGCACCTGTCGCATTCGAGGCAGACCGTTCGTTCGTTTGGCCGAGCTCGCTGCACGATGAAATCGTCGAGCGCTTTGGGGCGACACGTTTCGACGATGTGGGCGAGTTCGACGCCGACCAACCAGGTTGGCACGACGCACTTCCGGGCAAGCTGTGCGAGCGAATCGAACGAAAATCCGAGCTCGCGCGCTGGCTGCTTGGGCGCCGTGACTGGGATCTCTTCGCGTTCTACTTCGGCGAGAGCGACACCGCCGGACATCACCTCTGGGCGCACCACGACCCTACTTCGCCGAGGCATCCGCACGGCTCGGTACACGACGGTTTGGCGCAGGTGTACGCCGCCCTCGACGAAGCACTGGCAGGCCTGCTCGTCGACGCAGGCGAGGACACGGAACTCACCATCGTCAGTGACCACGGCTTCGGCGGAGCCAGCGATAAGGTGCTCTACCTGAATCGTGCGCTCGCCGAAGCCGGCTTGCTTCGCTTCGCACAGCCACGACTGCGTTTCGAATTGACGGGTCCGCTGAAAGACTTCGCGCTGACGAGACTGCCGGCCAAACTCAAGGAGCGCCTGTTTCGCTTCGGCAACGCCGCACTTCCGAGTTGGTTGGAGACCCGTGCACGCTTCGGTAACATCGACTTTTCGCAGACGAAGGCCTTCAGCGACGAGCTCAACTACTTTCCCGGCGTCTGGTTGAACACCGTGTCTACCGAGCCACGCGGCATCGTCCGAAAAGACGACTCCGCAGCGGTTGCGCGAGAAGTCACCGCTGCATTGCATGCTCTGCGCGACCCCTGGACAGGAGAGCCTGTGGTCGACCGCGTGTGGCGACGCGAGCAGCTTTTCGATGGGCCTCACGTGCAACGCGCCCCCGATTTGCTACTGCGTTTGCATCTCGACCATCAAGCTGGCCCACGCGGACACAGCTACAACTTGATGCCGAGCGCACATGCGCCGGCGGGAACGGGCGCGTGGCGTCGTCTTGCGGTACACGAACATCTCGGCCGCAAAGGGCGCAGCCTGCCCGGCAGTCACCGAGAACGTGGCTTCTTCGTGGCGGCAGGTCCACGTGTCGCGCCAGTGGGTGAAGTCGATGCGCACATCGCCGACGCCGCCGCGACGCTGCTGGCCCGCATGGGCGTTGCTGCGCCAGCCGAGCTGGACGGTCGAGTTCTCTGGGAATTGTCCGCGGAGTTTGCGGAAAAGATCCGCGAGCTGCCCGATGCTCCGATACAGCGCGCGAGCGGGGACACGTCCAAGGTCGAGCAGCGCCTGCGGGCGCTCGGCTACATCGACTGACCCCGCTAGCCCACCAGCTAGCACTGCAGCTCGCTCACTGCAGCCAGCTCACTCGGCGTCGCGTGCGTCGCGATCGGCGAGACGCTGGGCTTCGCGCTGGTCATAGGCGAGCACGATGCGTTGCACCAGAGGATGACGAACGACGTCTTTGTCCGAGAATCGGCAAAAGCTGATGCCTTCGATGTTCTTCAGCAAGAGCTCTGCGTCGCGCAGGCCGCTGCGCTTTCCATCGGGAAGGTCGACCTGCGTGATGTCGCCCGTGATCACGGCGCTCGAACGAAAGCCGAGCCGCGTCAGGAACATCTTCATCTGCGCAGTGGTGGTGTTCTGCGCCTCGTCCAGAACCACAAAGGCGTCGTTGAGGGTTCGACCACGCATGAACGCCAGCGGCGCAACTTCGATGGTGCCTCGCTCCATCAACATGCTCACGCGTTGTGCATCGAGCATGTCGTGAAGCGCGTCGTAGAGTGGGCGGAGGTAGGGATTGACCTTGTCGGCGAGATCGCCGGGCAAGAATCCAAGCTTCTCGCCGGCCTCCACGGCAGGACGCGTGAGGATGATGCGTTTCACGCGGCTCTCGAGCAACGCCGACACGGCCATCGCCATGGCGAGGTAAGTCTTGCCCGTTCCGGCAGGACCGATGCCGAAGACGATGTCGTGGTTGCGAATCGCGGAAACATAGAGCTGCTGGTTGAGCCCTTTGGGAGCAATCGGCTGCTTTGTCGTCGTCCGAACGACGACGTCATCGAAGAGCTCGCGTAGCCGGATGTCCGGATGCGCCGCAACGGTACGCGCCGCCCGTCCGATTTCATCGGCGGTGAGGGTTCGGGCCTGCAGCACGTCGATGAGCTCGGCCAACACTCGCTCCACGAGCTCGACGTCCTGTGCTTCGCCCTGCAGGCGGATCGTGTCGCCCCGCAATCCCATCGACACGCCAAACTCGCGCTCGAGCGCACGAAGATGAGCGGCGTTGGGACCCGTCAGTCGGAGAAGGAGATCGGTGTCGGTAACTTCGACGTCGACGCTTTCGGTTCCAGGTTCGAGACTCATGAGTGGCCTCCCAGTTAATGCCCGCGGAGTGAGAGCGCAAGGGCCCCGACTGCAACAAGGCGATCAATTGAGCCATTGAACGAGGGCATCGGCCTGTCGATGAATCGCTCGCGCTGCATCACTGTGCGCCTGGGCAGAGTCATCGGCTCTGCGCTCGGCGAGCCAGGCTGCCATCGCCAGGACTTCCGCGGTGCGGTAGGGCGTGTCCAACAGAGCGCTCATGCGCGTCCAGGCCGCATCGATCTCACCATTGCGGGCGAGCGCCTGCACCAGTTTCAGGGTGCCTTCTCCACCGGGCCGCAGCGTGTGGTTTCGTTCCGCCAACTCGAGCGCTTCGGCGGGATCACCAAAGTGAAGAAAGAAATCGATCGCGTGTCCACCTGCAGCGGTGGGCAACAAATCGAGGCGTGATCGATGACCTGCCTCCGCACCCCGAAACAGCGCTTGGCCTTCCTCTCCGCCCAACAGCTCCCCCAATGCCGCGAGATGTTCGGGGCGGCCTTGCTGCGCGAGGTGCCGGAAGATGGCTTCGGCCTCGCCGCGACGACCCAGCCATACGAGCGCTTCGGCTACGTGCTCTTGCACCAACCACCAACCATCGAAGTGACCGTCGGCGTCTTCGAAGTGCCGCAGCGCTTCGGCGTGCCGGCCCCGATCCATCTCGAGCAGACCTCGTTGCAACGCGATGAACGCCCGCGTCTGAGGATCCGGACCAATGATGCGCGTCCCTGCTTCATCCAGCCATCTCTCCGCCTCGTCGAAATCCGCGATCCGCCACGCGAGCCACGCCTTGCGTAGCGCCGTCGTGCGTGTGGGGTATCTGCGCCAACTCCGATCGTAGAAATCCGACGCGGCGCGATACGCACCTCGGTGGAACGCGATGTCGCCACGCAACCCGTCGATGACCGAGTGCGTGGCGTTGTCGACGATCAGAGCCTGAGCCGCTCGTTCAACGGCCTCCGCGGCGCCTGCGAGTTGGTGCACCGTGAACCGAAGCGAAGCACGTGCGAGTCGTGGCCCAGCGCCGTTCGAGGCCTCCCGAAACGCTTCATCCAAGCTCTGCGAGGCTGCAACGAAGTCGTCGTAGTTGCCGGTCAAACGTGCCCGCGCAGTGTACGCCGAGCCCAACCGGCTCAGAGTCGAGATGCGATCCGGTAGAGTCGTTGTTCGCTCCCGAAGCACCTGAACCTGCTCGTCCAAGCGCAGCACCGCCGAATCATACTCGGTAACCCGAATCGGATCCGCAGGCGGAGCATTTCTCACCACCACGGCTTCGCTCGGCTCCGTCTCCGACTCCCGCTCCGACTTCGTACAGGAGGAAGACGCGAGCGCGAGCAAACAAATACAACTGACGTATCGCATCACGAAAAATGGATCGTCGTTCAGCTCGTCGGTCAGCTCGTCGGTCAGCTCGTCGGTCAGGGAGTATGAGGTGCCGCGAGATACGGGAACGAGTCCCCAAACGCGAGGTCGTTCGCGATCGGGTTCAAGGGCAGTTCTGCCAATGTCGTAGGAGCATGGACCGCCAGATCGAGAAGCATCACGGCGAGCGTGACATCCATCGCCGGGTCCGCGAGTCGACGGCCGTTGGGGAATCCCGCGGCCAC
>JAVJHY011083272.1:0-15352 GCA_035593235.1 Phascolosoma agassizii | reverse complement strand
TCAGCCCCTCGACTGGTCACATGCCAAAATCCATAGAGTTTTTTTGAGGTGGGTGACTGAAAAGCAATATAGTGCATGTCTCCTATCGGTGATCTTCTGACAAATCGGACCGCGGGAATGCTATTTCCGATTTTTGGTTTCGTTTCCGTCACTTCATTTCTGTATCCACCCTGTTCTTGGTTAGCTCTTTCCTCCAGAATAAACGCCTCAAGATTCTTATAATTCTGGAGTTCTTTAAAAAGAATATGGATGGCAAAGGGAGGCTCTCCGTACTGAAAAACCACGCTTAAGGGGTTTTTGATACTTTGTTTTTCGTTTATTGCTGCTGTGGAGGGGTAATGGAACGATACTCCAATGCTTGGATTTTTGTATACAAGCGAGCTGACATCCTTCGCCAGCCCAACATTGGCCCCAAAAAATAGGATGAATAAACTAAGAAAGATGGTTTTCATACGGTTGCTCCTGTGTTTGTCATCCAAAGTGCTGCAAAGCTACCGATTGGATTTGTCATCCTACAAGTATAGATCAGGTGGTAGGGGTTGTCTTTGGGAATAGGAATTTTAAAAGGCCTTTTTGAGAGAATCGCAAAGTACCAAAGACCTCGGGGAGAATTCAGTGCTTGGGGTCAACCCCTTCCTCATCGGAATAGATAAACTCTGCCGTTTAGCTACGAAGCCGATTTTCACTACAGACAAATAACAATTTGCTTCATTCAATTATTTAAGCCTTGCCGGGTTTCGGCCCGGCAGTCGAGGTCCTTTTGTTTCGGCAAAAGGACCCAAAACCATTGACGCCCAGTTCGGCCTCATCAGATTAAGCGGACGCGGGAAACAGGAGGGCGCGCCAACTCGCCAGGCTCAAACAAGGCCCGCCAGCATTTGAAGAGCGTCCGCCAATAAGGCCGAGCAGCAGGCGTCGTTTCGAAGGAGAGGGGAAGAAAAATTCTATGGGATGTAGCCTTGCAACCAGAAACCCGTTTTCGGCTTCAACCAACCATGCCACGGCTAGATAATTCGCTGGCATATTGCAAGACCTCAGCCCGAAGCTGACCCCGAACCAGTGTTTGACTCCAACATTTTATTAGACATTGCCCTCTTCCTGATTTTCTTCTTCAAAGATATATCGGTAATACCGCTCTGGCGAATTTAAAAAATCACGTGTTATACGGAAATGATCGGTTTCTTCATAGGCGATTTTCGAAATTCCCCGCTCGTCAAAGGGAAACAAAGTGGCCTGAGGATAGCTCAAGAGAATTGGCGAATGCGTGGCGATAATAAATTGCGCATGGCCAGGAGACTCTAGATCGTGAATGATTTTCAAAAATGACAACTGCCGTTGCGGTGATAGCGCTGCCTCAGGCTCGTCGAGGATGTAAAGCCCTTGTTCAAAGCGGTTCGCGAACAGCGCAAGAAAGGATTCGCCATGAGACTGACTATGAAGCGATTTGCCTCCATAGGCCAATAGGTCTGAGACCTCATCCAGATATGTCGCGAAATTGTAAAAGCTTTCGGCACGCATAAAGAAACCTTCGGAGACTTTGGGAAGCCAAGACAGGCGGATCGCTTGCGCGATCTCAGAACGGTCCATGAAGCTTTCCCGATGGTGGTCGCGACTTCCACCTTCCGGATTGAAACCGCAACATTCAGCGAGAGCTTCCAGAAGTGTCGATTTGCCGCTTCCGTTCTCTCCGACTAGGAATGTGACGTTTGTTTTGAAATCGAGATTTATCCCGTTAACGAACGCTGGGATATTGAATGGGTATTGTGATCGGTCGTTATTGTCGAAGGTACTGGTTATACTGCGCAAGCATGGCGCACCAAATCGATTTCTCGAGCTTTCTCCTTTCCGCGACCGAGCCATAAAGGTTTGTTCCGCGCCTTGGGTAGCAATGTCTAACGCCCGCGTTCACCGGGCCGCGGCAATCCGCAGGCCCGCCGTTTCGAACTACTTGAATTCAAGACCCCTTACACTCAACACCACGTTGGCTGCTCCCCACCCATTGTTTCTATCGCCGGGTTTCGGCCCGGTAGCCGAGGTCCTTTTGTTTCGGCAAAAGGACCCAAAACCATTGACGCCCAGTTCGGCCTCATCAGATTAAGCAGACGCGAGAAAGGGAGGGCGCGCCAACTCGCCAAGCTCAAACAAGGCCCGCCAATAAGGCCGAACAGCAGGCGTTGTTTCAAAGGAGAGGGGACAAAGAAATATCTGGAGGCATCACTGCGATCTTGCTGATAACACAACCCTTTCGATTTCACTCGATGGTACCACCGTGTGCAATTCGTTGTCCTATCACAAGACGCGACCCCAAATGCCAGCAGATCGAAAAATATCCGAGGGTAGGCTGAACATGCTCTTCAGCAATATAAATAAAGCGTAGCGGAGTCCCCTTCCAAGTGAAAGACATTGTCACCTGACAATGCCATATCACCTACCGCTGACAAATTCATTCAGCTTTTTCTGAATTTCCGAGAGATCATTTCCGATTTTCTGAAGTAAATTCGTGCTGAAAACTCCCGATGATATCAACAGTGAACGTATGAGGCCTCCACAAATAACTGCAAATAAACACTTTACCAGGGAGTCTTTGCCTTCAATGATTCCCCCTGTTGGGACCTCTACACCCCCATCTGATTTCAATCGAACACTATGCTCGGCGCTTTTAACGTTGCTGTGAGTAATTTCACTGAAGAAGGAATAGGCCATCTTGACGGTTTCGTAAAAATCATCGTCAAATGTAATCTCCACATCTCTGACTGTTGCTTTGAGTGAACGCCCCAACTGATTTCGAACCCATGACGGCTTAAATTCTTTCCCTTTTGCCCATTGCTCAAAATATTTCTCTGTTGAATCAGTAGCAAAAAACTCCAGCATTAGAAATGTCTCAATAGCGTTTCGAGCTGAAAGGCTTGCATCTATAACGAGCCCGCGTTCTAACAAAAGATACATAGAAAGGGAATGATTAATTCCTTTAGAAAGCAATAGATATGTACAGTTCTCAGCAAGTTGCTTTCGCCCTTCCAAAGACTCAACCACTACGAATGAAACCGGAATTATACTTTGGAAAATGTGAATACAATCCACATGAGACTTTTCAAAAAGTACGCTTGTTTGCAACCAATGTCTTTGTATGTCTGCAAAAGAATAGGACATATGCCTTATTTTACATAACAGAGTCTGAGGCTGAACAGCTGAACGTGAATGACCGGACGCGAATTTTGTTCAACTAAAAGCTCAGCAAACTTACTCAATGCCACAATGAGCCAGGCAGATTCTTGGTCAATTGAGGGAATAAGTCAAGGTGTGTGGCACGACTGCGAATTGAAGAGTTCCCTTAAGAAAATAGTATCTGGGAATTCCCCTTGATCTTTCAGTCCGCCGCCTACTGGCTAGCCCCAGAATCTGATGCTCTCATGAATCGGCGGACCTTGTGTGAGCTCTTCGACCTAGCTCAGGGCAGGCTCCGCGAGTTGGCCCGCCATCAGAAAGGGACTCATTGCTTCGGCAGTCTCTTCTGGCCTTGTGGTGTGGCCGAGCCGTGCAGCCGGCAACGGAGATAAGGCGCACATTGTTTGAGCCCTTCGAGAAGACTCAGGCCAAGCGCAGCGAGTTTGTGCGCCGCCGGGGTCGGCGAACCGCGGAGGGGCCCCGTAGGGCCATACCACGGCCAACATGGTTTTGGGTCCTTTTGCCGAAACAAAAGGGCCTCGCCTGCCGGGGCGAAACCCGGCTTATTTGGTGAACATACGCTTGAGGATGAGTTGGGCTTTGTCATTCACGTAATCATTATCGTCGGTGGGACGACGCCGAAACGGACTAGGAATGACGGCGGCCAGACAGGCGGCCCTGCTGGCGTGACCTTTTTGAATATGCTTCTAGGGCCAATTGACATTGAAGCGTTCAATGTTCGTCGGGGCCATCAGCCTACCTCTCCAGGCGTGATACACTCCAGTTCAACGATCAGTGGCGGAAGGTCTTCTTGTGCGGTTTTCCAGAGAATATCCAGATCAATGTCGAAATAGGCATGAACCAAGCGATGGCGCATACCAATCATGTCGTCCCAGGGGAGTTCGGGGACTTGGTCTTGCGTGCTTGCGGTTACTTGATAAGCGGCTTCGCCCAGTATCTCGACAGCTTTCACCAAGGCCAACACCAGTTGGCGATCGTTGTTGAGATCGGCGCGAGTCCTGCCTTGTAGGAATTCAACCGCTTCGCGTGCAGCATCCAACATATGTCGGAACCGGATACGGTCATCCTCCCGCATATTGGACCTCTGCCTCTTCGAAAACTTTCTGACGAAAATACCGGCTCAGGTCCTGCTGTGTGCGCAGGTCGACCTTCCTTCCGTCCAACAACGCCGAAAGCTCCCGCTCCATGCGGGCGATCCCAAAAAGCCCTGGCACCCGATCTGACTCAAACTCGACCAACAAGTCAATGTCACTATCCGGACGAAAATCGTCACGGAGGGCCGAACCGAAAACCGCCAGCCGCTTGATACCATGTTCACGACAGAATGCAGCTATGGCATCCTTCGGCATGACAATTGTCGAATTCATTCTTCAAACTCCATAATCATCAGACTTTCGATGCCCGATTCATCCACAATTTCCCACACGAGGACAGAGACGTTTTTGCAAGTCGTGTGTCCAGCAAGGAAAAGCACAAACTAATTCTTCGCCAATTACGTGGATAAGTCAAGCTGAAGGATAGCAAAAAGAGAACAGGGGCGTTCATCATCTTTTTTAGAGGAATTTCAAATCCCCCCAACGCCCGCAATGAAAGGGGAAAGCTAGGTGGATTAGCGGGTGGACATTCGTTGGAGGATGACGCCTTTTTTCTTTTCTAAGAAAGGTGTGAGTTCGGTGGGTTTGTAGCGAAGGGGGCTAGGAATGACTGCCGCTAGGCGCGCGGCCTGCTCTCTTGTGAGTTGTGATGAAGATTTATGGAAGTAGCGCTGGGCGGCGGCTTCGATGCCGAAGATGCCTCGGCCCCATTCGATGATGTTCAAATACAGTTCAAGAATACGGTTTTTGCTCAGCGTGGCTTCCAACATCCACGCTATGAGTAGCTCTTTGATTTTTCGAATTGGATCTCGTGAAGTCGAGAGATAAAGATTCTTCGCTAACTGCTGGGTAATTGTCGAACCGCCTCTCACTATCCGCCCTTTTTCCCAATTCGTTTCGAACGATTTTTCTACTTCATGCCAGTCGACTCCAGCATGGCTGTAGAATCTCGCATCTTCCGCAATCAATACGACCTTGCGTACATGTTTGGGAATGTTGGACAGAGAAATCCAACGATGATCTATCTTCAACGTCTTACCCTTCGCTCGTGCCTCTTCCATGCGCTGCTGCATCAGCGCCGTTTCTTTGGGGTTTTTCGTCTCAAGACTAAGAATGGAGACAATGGGAAGGGTGAGGATTTCGAACAGAATAAACACACCAAGAATTCCCAAAAACAGTTTCCATGGAAATTTTCGAAGCCAACTGAATCGCTTGCTACGGCGGGCGCGCCTTGTGGAACGTCGACCAAGATTCCATAGTCGTTGATTTGATCGTACAGCTTTGATTCCTCTGCTAGCCTTCCCCATTTATTTTTCCCTACTCCCTCCTCACCAGCTCCTCGAGATTCGCACTCAATGACATAGTTAATTGCTAGGTTCGCTTCTGCCAGTTCTTCGCTTGACTCTTGTCAGTCAAATTGTGATTCCTCAACCCTCATCATTGATGACCGATTCCGGTTCTTTCTTTCCGAGAACCCGATGAAGTCGCCTATCCTAAACTATCCTTAAACTTGTAGTTTTTCGTTATTTTCGTTAAAAAGATATGCCTCCCCTATCTTTTACATTATAGAATTTCTACTAAGTTCCCATAGAAACAGCAAAACCCTCGTATGAAAACCAAACCTGTCAGACATCAGACACGCCGTCAGTACTTCACTCAATTGATCGTCAATACGATTCTCACACTGTTAATCATACACAGCTTTTCTTTCAGACTCCCAGCTCACGGTGCTTCTCCGGAGGACGGCGGCCCTTCCAAGAATCCGACATCATTCACGCCCTCAAAAGATCTTCTCCAAGAGCTGCAACTTCTCCAAGAAGAAGAAGTCATTACCGGCACATGGACACTCCACCCACTCAAAGATTCGCCAGTTCAAGTCACTATCATCACTGACCGCATGCTGGAACAAGCCGGGGCAACTCACATTCGCCAAACGCTCCAAGACGTTCCAGCTATTCAAATCCGACCGTTCGCTTCTGGTTTCGACTCATTTCAACTTCAAGGGGTACCTGATTCACAAACACTCTTCATGGTCAATGGACAAGAATTGATTGGCAGTGTCGGCGGCCAGCTCTTCACACGAGGCTTGCTCGCCACGCCAGCGTGGGAATCCATTGAAATTGTCAACGGTGGCACCTCAGTGCAATATGGCAGCAATGCCATTTCTGGCGTCATTAACCTCCGAACCAAACAGGGGGTGGAAAAATTTAGTACCACAGGTTTTGGGCAGTATGGTCGACATCACTCCTTGACTGCGTTTGGGGCACCAGAGTTTTCGGTGGGCAAACTCAGTGGGTACTTTTCCATTGGGGCCACGCGATCAGATGGCTTTGATCTCACACCTAACGCTCGCACTGACGGATCACCAGAATTTTTCACGAGCCTAGCGAGCGGCCAAATTGATTATCGCCTTACCGATCGGTTGAAAGTCTCAGTCTTTTCGTTTTACACCAATGATGATCGTACGAGCCAACAGAACCCTACCACGAGTATTCCGAGCATTCGGGAAAGCGAAACGAAGAATCGCCGCCTGCAAGCGGTATTTCGCATGGATTGGAATCCAGACACAGAATCGACTCTCACCTTTTGGGGACATTATCAGAATTTTTTCGATGGAGCAGACGGAACGCGTCGAGACACCGATGCCCAGATCCGAGCCACGAGTCGTACCGAAGAACTGTGGGAACCACAATTTCAGTACACCCGATCCATTGGGTCGATCCACTTATTCACCGTAGGTGGTGAGTATGATTTCCGACGAGCGCGGGGAGGAGCACAGCGAGGAGGCAAAGCCTCAGTAGAAGAAGGCGCACTGTGGGCTCAAAATGAAATGGCCGTGACTGAGTGGCTCAACGTACTCGTCGGGGGACGATACACGTCAAATACGGAATCGGGTGGATTTTTTAGTCCGCAAGCGACATTGCTGGCTAAATACGGGGAATGGCGTAGTCGATTTTCT
The DNA here is from genome assembly GCA_035593235.1 of Phascolosoma agassizii. NCBI lineage: Eukaryota > Metazoa > Annelida > Sipuncula > Phascolosomatiformes > Phascolosomatidae > Phascolosoma > Phascolosoma agassizii. The sequence continues at coordinate 8,113 of JAVJHY011083272.1, read as the reverse complement.
TATTCGAGAGGCTTTCGCAGCCCAGACCTTGCCGAAAGCGATTTTTTGTTTGTCGAAACTGGGGGATTTGGTGTCGTGGGCAACACGAATCTCCGTCCAGCTAAATCACACAGTTTTTCAGTGAACCTCCAACGCTTTTTTTCACGCGGGCAAATGGGCATCACCCTCTTTCGCCATCAAGTGAAGAACAGCGTAGATTTTGCCGGGCCATGCACCACCGCAGAAGCGACTTCAATAGGACTACCCACTTTCTTGTGCGTGAAAGCCATCAATTCTCAAGATATTAGGACCCAAGGGCTTGAATTGAATGGCACACTTTCGCCTTGGTCATGGCTTTCTGTGACGACTGGCTATATGTTTGTTGACGCAGTCAATCAGGAAACGGACAACAAATTATTTGCCGTGTCACCGCATTCTTTCAAAACACGAGTTCGTGTTCATTGGGAACACTGGGATGCCACCATTCGTCTGCGCTATTTTTCATCGTTTGGATTATCTGATGCAAATAGAAATGGCCGCGTAGATCACGCTGAGAAAGCATCCTCAAATACTCAGGTTGATCTTCGCGTTTCTCGTCGCATACAAGGACAACTCGAGATCTTTGGTGGCGTAGAGAATCTGACAGGTGCACGTATTAATGTCCGTAGTATTATTGCACTACAAGAGAGCGACCCCTTTTGGTTTTTCGGCATGCGGATACAGTTGTAGACAGACTCCTTCCCAGATATCTCTGAATTCTTCCCGCTCACTCCCAACAGAGGCTTCCCTGTCACACCTCCCCCCTTTTCGTTATAATACGTCATCACTGTCTATTTCTCGAAAAGGAAATCATGGCTAACACTTCACAAGATTTGTACAGCATTTTAGGCGTTCAGCAAACTGTTGACCAAAAAGATCTAAAGAAAGCGTACCGCCGACTGGCGCGCAAATATCATCCCGACCTCCATCCTGGTGAAAAAAAGGCGGCGATGGAAAAGAAATTCCAAGAGCTTAACGATGCCTATGAGGTCTTAGGTGACGAGGGAAACCGAAAAAAATACGATCAATACGGCCCGAATTGGAAGGACGCCGAAGCCTACGAACAGGCACGACAACAGGCTGGAAGAGGCCAAGCTGGGAGACATCCACACTCACCCTTCGGACCAGATAGTAGAGATTTCAATGACTCATTTGAACAGATGTTTCGTGGAGGAGGCCAAGGTTCATCGTTCAGAGGTTTCGCCATGGCCGGTGCTGATCTAGAAACGGAATTACCTGTGTCTCTCCGAGAGGCGTTCACTGGAACCAGCCGGACCTTGAACCTACCCGATGCCACTGGAAATTCCCGACGCATTGAAGTCCGCATTCCCGGTGGTGTCCGTAGCGGCGAACGCTTGCGGGTAAAAGGGAAAGGTGAGCAAGGTCGCGGAGGAGGCCCACCAGGAGATTTATTTTTTCATGTCCGCGTCGCTCCACATCCGGTCTATCAACGAAAAGACGCCGACATCATCGTCACGCTCCCCTTGTGGCCCTGGGAAGCAGCATTAGGAACCGAAGTAGAAGTACCAACATTATCTGGCCCCGTGCGTCTCAAAATTCCGCCTGGCAGTCAACCACAACAACGCATGCGCCTAAAGGGGAAAGGGCTTCCCAAGCGAAAAGGCGGACATGGCGATCAATTTGTCGTGTTGAATATTGTCATCCCCAAAGACTCGTCTCCCGAAGAACACCAATTGTATGAACAGTTAGCCTCGTTCGAACACCCTGACCCACGTTCGTCCTTACTTCAAGAGGGAACCCATGGATGAAGAACCTCAACCCACATTGGAACAAGTCACTGCCGAAATCCTCACACACAGCTTGATGCGTCGAGAGGAAATCTGTGCTCGGTTAGGCATTGGCGATGAGATGTTGGAAGTCTGCCTACGTTGGGAAATCGTGCAATTACCTGAACCCGATGTAGAAGGCTCAATTCTTTTTCCACTCGATGCTTTTGACCGCTTGCAACGTGGTCTCCGCTTGCATCATGAACTTGGGATAAATTGGCAAGGTGTCAGTGTGGCTTTGGAGCTCCTTGAACGCATTGAAGCACTTGAGCAACAAGTTCATGACCTTTCCCACCAAGCAGACGACTAACCATTTTTTCGTGTCATCACGCCGGCCCAGACCTGGCAACACTCCCGGATCATCCCTCCCCTCTCTACCTCGCTTTCCTTTTGATTCATTTATTCGACTGTTTTAGAATAGCGGTTATTACTGGTCCACGTAGGTTCACACTTCACGCACCACAGGCTTTTGCACAACATTGTCATTCATCAGGAGGATGATCCATGCCGGCAGTCACAATCAAAGGGAAAATTCTTGACGCACGACCTGACCGTATTGATTTACGGGATCGAGAATATCAGCCTCGCTTACGCTCCTTACCACCTCAATTTCCTGACGACTGGTTTATTGAACAACATTTCCCCAGTTATGCCGAAGCCAACCTTATTCTCAACCAAGGAGAAGAAGGTGCCTGTACAGGCTTTGGATTAGCTGCAGTCATTAATTATTTACGATGGCGTCAAGCACTCGAGAGCAATGCGGATTTTCCGGAGAGAGTCAGTGAGCGGATGCTCTACCATTTAGCCAAGCATTATGATGAATGGCCAGGGGAAGATTACGAAGGATCGAGTTGTCGAGGAGCCATGAAAGGGTGGCATCGGCATGGCGTCTGTTTAGACGCCACTTGGCCGTATCGCGATGACAAACAGAACGTGTCGTTTGTCGAGCCTAAACCTAACTGGGATGATGAAGCGGCCAGTTGCCCGCTCGGTGCGTACTATCGCGTCAACAAAGACTCCATTACAGACATGCAGGCCGCCTTATATGAAGTTGGTGCCTTACTGGTATCCGGCGATGTGCATAGTGGATGGTTTCCTCGGTCGAACAAATGGCCAATCCCCGATGGAGAGATGATGGCTCATATCGTGATGCCTCAGATCCCCAGAAACACCGGAGGGCATGCCTTTGCCCTAGTCGGTTATACAAAAAAGGGGTTTATTGTCCAAAATTCATGGGGACCGGAATGGGGCACGCAAGGATTTGCAATTCTGGCCTATCCTGACTGGGTGAAACATGGCAAGGATGCCTGGGTCGCCGTACTGGGTGCGCCTATGATTGGAGGAAAATCTCGTCGTTATCAAACGCCGAAATCAGGCTCAAGCCCCTCTAATACGCCGGCTCAGCTATTTGGCCTATTTAACGACAAGACCGATGCTCAATCCCGCAGTAACCCAGACGTGGAGCCTTGGAGTCACGACACGGCGTACGATCATTCCATCATTCTGGGCAACAATGGAACCGTCTTAAATCGCAGTCTCATTCGCGAATCTGCACTGAACTCCTTACAAGATGTTGTCTTGGCAAACCCTCGGGCTTGGCTGGAAGAAGCCAGCGCCAATAAGAAAATTATGCTGTACGCCCATGGGGGATTGAATTCAGAGCAAGCTGCCATGAATCGTATCCGAATTTTAGCCCCCTATTTTAAAGCCAACGGGCTATACCCCATCTTTTTTAGCTGGAGAACGGGATTTTTGGAAAGCCTGGTCAATATCACCGGGGATGCATTTGGCGGCATCGAGCCGCAAGGCGCATGGAAGGACATTTGGGACAGCATCAAACATGCAGCCAAAGACGCCAAGGACCGCGCAATCGAAGCCGCATGTCAAAATTTGCTAGTCAAAGCCGTGTGGTCAGAAATGAAGCAAAACGCCCGTGCCGCCGCCAAACTGAAAACACCCACATTAGGTATTGTGGCTGATACCCTCCTCAGCCTGAAAGCCCAATACCCGAAGACTGAAATTCACCTCATCGGCCATTCAGCCGGTTCAATTCTCTTGGGATATTTCCTCGATGTTTTGAGAGAACGCAAAATGCGCATTAACTCATGTACGCTTTTAGCCCCGGCTTGTACTGTCCGTTTTGCCCTGAATCACTATAAGCCGGCCATCGGACTACGAGGCGTCTTGCAAAAGTCAGCACTTACAGTTGAGATCCTCAATGATAAACGAGAACTGGCAGATTCCGTCGGGCCGTACGGTAAATCTTTACTGTATTTAGTGAGTCGCTCGTTGGAAGATTATCATAAGACTCCGCTCTTGGGGATGGCGAATGCATGGGATCCAAAAACATTAGATAACTGGCATCCAGATTTACAAGATACTGTCGCCGAATGGCAGAAATTTTGGGGGACAGGGACCAAACCCACACAGCATTCAAGCACTCATGTCTCGGATGGCGTGAAAAAAATTCCCTTAGCTCACGGATCCTTTGACAATGACGTAACAACAATGACTCGCACGATCAAACGGATCCTCGGGCACAATAAGCTGAAATGTCGAATTGAGAACCTGCAAGGATTCTAGTCGCCTAATTAGGGAAGAACACTCCATCAGGAACAGCACATGGCAGAGAAGAAAAAGAAGGCTCTAAGAACTTTTGTTTAAGCAGAAAAGGAGAGAAAACATTCCAGAAATTTCCCTCATCTGTAAGGAGGGGCTAGTGGAGGTAGAGACACCGAATGACACTCGTCTATCAAACCCCATATGAAGTTTTTTTTGACATAGCAACCCCATGAACTATTGTACTTACGATTTGAAAGCAAGCAGCAAATTAAGGCCTAGCGAGTAACTGAAAACCCGTCAAACCCAGATACGCCTCTTCTACGGTACGAACCGGAGAGACTTGCATAAAGAACGGTGTCCGCCAATCGCCGTCACGTTCGTCGTACACACTTGGGATGAATACGCGCCGGAAATGTTGACGATAGGCAGCCAATATTTTCAGCTGCAGACCGCCCACTGATCCAATCAGACCATCGTCAGTAATCGTGCCAGTCAAGATATGCCCTTCTAACAGCGGCTCCCCCTTGGCCATGGCCACTACACTCAGCGCCACCATCGCTGAAAGACTTTCTCCATACACCGTTAAACCCATATACGGAAATTTAAGTTGAATCGTCAAAGAGTCAACGGGAAGATGCGCAGCTTCCAACGCTCGAGTGATGGCATGATGAGTGGCTTTTCTCGCTAACAACGAAAACTGGCCAGGCTCCGTATGAAATTGAATACGTAAACCACCTTGATCACGACGTTTGAATAAGTCGATCATGATATTCGACACCACCCCCATCGGGACATGCTGAGAATTCACTGAGGTCCCTAGGATAGGAACCTGCAGATGCAAAATCTGGTTGGGAGTCGGCTTGGCCAAAATCCCCGGCCCCCACCACACCATTCCTAGCATTCCCAAACCAACGACTAAAGCTTTCAGAGCAAATTTCCAAGCCATCCGCAGCTTCCTCACCACTCATATTATTCGTTGCAGTCATTATATCTCGTTCCAACACGAGATTAGAAGAAGGAAAACCTTGCGTAGCAAATTATCCAAAAGACTAAATCACCAATTAAATCCTGCTCCGATTCCAAATAATAAAAAAACGTTCCCTTTTTGACCGGCTGGACCAGTTAAATTAAAACCCACACCAACATTAAGAATATCCTCAAAAAAACCTAAGAGGATAGCAGGCTGAATGGCGAGATCATCTTGGGTAATAGGTTCGGAGGCGAATATCGTTGGAGTTATTGAAAACATCGGAGCTGCCAAGTAACCTTTCGTATCTCTTCCGACCGTCGTTTGCCGACATTCTTGCTTGATCTGACTTATAAAAACTCTGGATTCTTCAATTTCCTTTGAGGATTTGGCGTAGTCTAGTTTCGCCTCTCTTAACTCTGTTTCTTTCTGTGCAATTGCAACTGGATCTGGGGTCGTTGCCGCCTGTAAGTCATCCAACTGGTCTTCAATAAAATCTATATCTTCTTCATTATAATAACGCTCTATTATCGTGCCACCTGTCCTACCCACAGGATCCCCACTGCCATCTTTAATTGTTATGGGACGATAAAAGCGAAATGAGGCCCCGACTCCTAATGCTTGATTGACGCCGGCCTTTTCTTCTGCGAAATCATAGACTATTAGCTGGGAGGCAACGGCTGGGCCAACAGACCACTGACCCACTCCAAAATTTTTAATCGATTGAATGTCCCCATTCACGGTTTGAGATCGATCTACACATACATTTGCCCAATTCTTATTAGCACTAATCGGAATTTCAGCTACTTCTCTTTCTGGAACACCCTCCACCCCTGATTTCATTGAAACGCCTTCCATAGCTCCAGAGGGGTTCGGGAACAGTACGAATAGAACAATGAAACTTACTACTAATCGTGAAACAATTTTGCAAGTCATTATTACCTCCTATTATATTGGTTTTTATTAGGGCCTATAGACGTTATTGCGACCGATGATTTCTTTTTCAGAAAAGATAGTCAGGGGGTAAGTCAATTTTCTCTCTAGCCCTGAATGCATATTTCAGCAACGTGTTAAAACACTTTTTTAATAGCAACGGCTGATAGAAACTCATTCACCTGGAAGAGAGCCCAATGTTTACAAAAGTTCCATAACATAGACAGCAAAGAGCATACCGCTAAACAACCTCCAACTCTCTTCGGCTATTTCTTAAACATTACAACTCTATTTAGATATAGATTTCAACAAAATGTTCTATTAATTGCTGGCTATGATCTTAAACTTGTATCCAAAAAATAAAAGATGTATCTATTTAGATACTGGATTTGGCTTTTCAAGGGAACACAGCTCACAAAGGTAAAGAATTCAATTAAGAAAACCGTGCACAGAAGTTCACATGTTTTATAGATGAAAGAACGAATGACTTCAAGAAGGGAATCAGGACCGGGCAAGAAGGACTGCGACGAGGAGTATGTCAATCCCAGAACATCGTAAGTCAGCCGATCAGAGGAGAGACACGGAGAATAATCTCATCCACAAGAACCAATTCAGAAGAAGGCTTGTCTTCGAGTGTTCAGACTTTGGATGTAGGGCTTTAGATTGTCAATCACAGTGGCTTGTGCAACCGAGCGACGAATAGATTAAAGAAGCTCGGCCAATAGCCATTACCACAGACTCATGGAAAAATTCTTACCCGCCACTAGTTAAAGATGAACACATTGGATTTATTGCAGAAATCCAACTTCAACCTCATTGCCAATACAGCCTGGAATAATGACAACCTCACCTTGCGCTCCCTCCAGGCCGCGACAACGCAACACTGGAGGAATTCACAAGATTGGGGGATCTGAGAAGCTCTTATCCGATTGGATTCAGGTCATCCACAAATGTGAGCATGTCACCCATGGTGTAGAACATGGCATTTCTTGGGTGTAGGCTGGGTTTCCAGTTCTCCTCTTTGAGAATTGAGAATTGACTCGCTTCGATAAGGCCATGGAAGGTCTCCACGAGGATTCTGCTACCCACTTGCCCAAGCCGCTGTCCACTCTGCTGCACCATCGCTTCGCGCAAGATGTAGTAAAACAATGGCGTCTCAGTTTGAAAACTATGCTCACTCAGGATACTTCCGTGTGAGCCAGCTGTTAACTGCTCTGAGGTTAAGGGGGTGACGCCCATTTTGGCTGCCAGTTCCTGCCCAGTCGGCAATCCGACAAGACGTCCACGCAAGAGATTTCGTACAGCCAATGCCTTTTTGTGTGGCTCAGGATCTTCTTTAAATTCGGGTAGATCTCCAAGCTTGAGCGCCAATTGCGTGTCGATTAGCCGTGTTTTGTTGGATTCCTGAAGATTCGATACTCCAGGAACGTCCGAAAAATCAAAAAGCCGGGTCCAATCCACAATCCAATCGCTGGGTAAGGTTTGAGACCCACCAAGATTCCCCGACAGTTTTGAAAATTCAAAGAGTAACCCTAGGCTGGCGGGAATCCCTGAGGAATTAAACACTCGATTCCACTCATATCGATTGCGAACAAGGCTATGTCCAAATCGGTACGCCCCAACCGAAAACTCAATTGGCATGCAGAGCGATTTATCTTCAGGAAGGCCATTGGGCATCCAAAATTTACGCCCATTCTTCCGGACATCCTCACGCACATCTTCATCTGCTAACCACGGCACAAAGTGATGCATCACAATTGATTGATAATGCTGCGTGACAATCTTTCGTGTTTCCATAAATGGATCTGCAGCACCCGATTCCATCACTTGATCGGCAACTTTGTTG
>JAVJHY011081138.1:0-12121 GCA_035593235.1 Phascolosoma agassizii | reverse complement strand
CCGCCCTGCCGGTGGTGCAGGTCGCCACACTGATGCGCGACCGCCGAGTGCATCGCGTCCTGGTGATCGAGGAGGAAGCCCTACTGGGCATCGTCTCGTCCCTCGACATCGTCGGCGCTGTCGCAGAGCTCGCGTAGGCCAACGCATCAGCGAGGCCCCTACGGCCGGCTGGCTGCTTGGTCCACCACGCGGGCTCCCCAACCATCGCTGGGGTGCAGGCGAACCGAACCCCTGCCCCGATGGAGATGGCCCGCCAGCCAGACCGCGTCGCAATTTGTCGGGCTAGCGCGTTCGTGCGCTCACGAGCCTGACCTGAGGGCTTCGTTGCCCTGCAACGTGGCGGGCGCGAGAGATGCCAACCCTCCCCCTCCTCCGCCCGGCCTCCGCGCACGCAGAGAGAGTTCAGAACCCGCGCCGCAGCGCCTCGTGGAGCAGCTGGTGCCAAGCGAGTTTGGATTGCCCGTCGAGGGTCTTCAGGCCTGTCGTGCAGATGAACTCGATGAAGGCGGGGTTGCTAGCCAGCTCGAAGCCGTAGTCCCAGGCCTGCGCTTGGCAGTCGGCGGGAACACCGTCCACCATCCCGCTGATGACCACCAAAGGGATCTGATCCCGATGGGTGTCCCAGGCCTTGAACAGAAAGTGGATGAACTCGGCCTGCCCGATCTCGCTGCCTTCGGTGAGGGCACCGGTGGGATAGCCGACTTCCTTGATCACGAGCGGCCGGCCTAGGGCCGCGGCTACGAGGGCGTCGATGTGGGCTTCGACATGCTGACTCGGCCCCTCAGCGTAGTCATTCTGCGAGAAGTAGTAGGTGGCAAAGAGCGCATCCGAGGCGAGCACGATTCCCTCGATCGGCGCGGTACCGAGGTGGCTCGATGAGATCGATACGCCTGCAGCGATGTCGGGCCGTCGCGCTCGGACCCGCGCGACTCCGGCAGCCACAAAGGACTCGAGGCCCTGCCAGTTGCCCTGATCGATGGCGTTGTACTGCATGTACAGATCGAACTCATTGGCGAGAATCAGGAACCGCGTCTCCGGCCCGGCAACATCGAGGACCGCATCGACCAAAGTCTCGAAACGGGCGATGACCAGCGGATGGTCGATCGGCAGATGCATCAGGTCCGCCGGAAGCAGGCGACTCAAGGTGTCGATCGTCGGCACGCTGAGCATGACCGCCATCCCTTGGGACTCGTAGAAGTTGAGCGCCATCTCGAGCCAGGCCGTGTTCAGCTGGCCCGCCGTCGGCTCGAGCGTCGACCAGGCCATGGTCAGCTGAAGCGCGCTCGCACCGGAAGCCTGTGCCTCCAGGACCGCATCATTGTGGTCGACCCCAGGCCGGTCGCCGACCTCGAGGCCGAACAATCGCGCCCCTGCCGGCGGCGGCGCTTTCACGTCGCAGCCCAACATCAGAACGAACAGCGCAACGCCAATGGCTCTTGAAAACATGGGTACCTCGGGCGAGACCATCGTCCCGGTCCGAGGCATTTCGACGGCCCCCACCCAGCGGCTTGTGATCGCTCGCACAATCTGCAGTTGCGGCCGCGCGAAGCGCCACCCCGGTGCTCTTCGCTGGCAGCGAGTTTCGGCGCAGCAACTTCTCCCCGCGAGCAAGCAACGGGTACGCAAGTGAGCGTCTCGGGTTCGGTTCCAACTCGCCCGCGCGATCGACGCTTGGCCGGCCCGGTCGCGCCTTCGGAAAAACCGTTCCGTGGGGACTCACTTCAAGATACCGCGACCCATGGCGAACTTCCTCTTCCTCTGGTCGAGACACAGTCGAAATCTCGGCCCCGCTCGTCTCGAGGGTCCGAACCATCCTGGCTAGGGCCTCTGCGCGCGCGACTGCCCGCGAGATCTAGCCTACGCCGGCTGGGGCATCCATTGAGACCATGGCGCGCCCTCGTATGGAAGCCGACTCGCCCTGCGCCGACCTCAGCGACTAGACTCTGACAACCAACATCGAGGAGAAGCGGTGAGCACCGACCTTCCTTCTAGCCTGCGCGGACGCTACCAACTCCCCAACGCCACGATGACACTGCGCGAGGGCTTGGCGGAGTACTACCAGGTCAACCCGGGCCTCTCGGATCCCTCGAAGATCGAAGAGCCCAAGAGCGCGTTGTACTTCCACAACCACGACGCGACGCACGTCATCTTCGGGACCCACACAGGCCCGTTGCACGAAGGGGCCAACGATCTGTGGACGATCTTGGGCGTGGACATACGCTTTCGGGATTACGTGGCCGGCTTCTTTGCCACGGAGGAGTCAAAGAAGATCAGCGAGGTGATCGCCCAAGAGTTCGGCGGCAAAGCGGGCGTTTCGCTGATCTGGCAGACACTGCGGTTGATTCCGGAACTTCGACGCAGGACCAAGGCAATGACGAAGAAGTGGCCCTGGACTCCTCCCGACGATTTCCTCGACCAGCCGCTCAATGAGCTTCGGAGCGAGTACGGAATACAGGTCCTTCGGCCCGAGGTGGCGTTAGGCTTGGAACGCTGAGTGCCTCAGTTTTGATCGCCCGGATCGAAGCAGTTTCTTCGACCCAGGCCAGGTCCAGAATGATGAAGCCGAATTCTTGAACTTCAAAGAGGTGATTGCATGAAGGTGATGCTCTGGCTGATAGGTCTCGCCCTGGGTCTCCCGATCCTGTTTTTCGCCGTCGTCTACGGAGCCTCCGAAATCGGCGGCGAGGTGGTCACCCTCGACCGACAAGAGGCGGACGGCAGTCTCAGCCACGTTCGGATCTGGATCGTAGACTCGGAGGGCGCGTCGTGGATCGAGCACGGCGACCCCGAATCTGCCTGGATCACACGACTCTCCGAAACACCGAACCTCGTGCTCGCAAGAAAAGAAAGACGAGCATCTACGCCGGCACGCCCGATCGCGACGCTCACGACCTCTATCACCGCCTGCGCCGGGAAAAGCACGGATGGGCGGATCAAGTGGTCGAGGCGGCAACAGGCAGCGTCGCGGATTGCCGAGATGTGCCCGTTCGTCTGGCGGTCGTTGAGTAGCCGGCCAGCGGGGGAGCTAGCTCATTCGCGCCACCGCCAAGTGGAGCGACGATACAGCGATCGCGAGAGCGTTACCTCGGTTGCCTATCCCGGACAGATTCGAGATCGCGGAGGAGACGCTCGCGAACCAGGGGTGCCCAGACTTCGTATCCCTGCCGATTCAGGTGGATACGATCCCAGCTGATCAGGCGCGGGTTCGGCGAGCCGTCCGGAAGCGCGAGCCCTGCACCAGCATCGAGGTAGTGGAGGCGCGGCTGGGCCTCGCACTCCTCCTGGACGAGCCGGAGGAAGTGATCCCGCGGACCCGGAAGCCGTGAGGGTCGCAGCGCGAGGTAGTAGATAGGGACTTCTGGGAGGGGAACCCGGATTCTTGTAATCAGCCCACGGAAGTCCGCCTGAGCCTCCTCGGGCGTTCGGCTCGCGTTTCCCGGCACCAGGTTCAACTCGTTTCCGCCCGCGTGGACCACAATCGCGCGAGGGGCAACCTGGGCATAGGGATCGATGATCCGATCCGCGAAGTGGATCAGATCCGAAAGTCTTGCGCCTCCGAAGCCGCGGCGGACCACGGGCATCGGGGCCATGTCTTCGGCGAGCTCTTCCCAGAAGCGGATACTCGAGCTTCCGACAAACAAGACAGCGTCGCGTGACGGAGGCGACTCGCGGTCGGACATCTCGAAGGCCGCGATCTCAGGTTCCCAGACGGTAGGGTCGTCGGAGAAAGTGCGAACGATCTCGAGGTAGAAGACTCGGCCGCCGGCAATCAAGAGTAGGACCAGCACCCCGAGAAGTACGCGAACGAGAACACGCCTCGTCATCGTATCACCGAGTCTTCCGCGTTCATGAGGCAATGGTGTTCACGAATTGCGAGTTCCGAAGAAACCGCTCAGCTTGGTCACTTCGAGATTTCCGAGCACAGTGCACTGACACGCCAAACGCAGGCCCGCTCCCGACTCGTGAGAAAACTTGTCCAACCTGCGACGTTCCGCCTCCGTGGGCTCTGAGACGAGCCCGTCAACCCGCACGGCACAAGTCCCGCACACACCTCGCCCTCGACAGTTCACGGCGCGGGCGACCTCGTTGTAGAGGGGCAGCCGGGCACGCAAGAGGACGTTTCGCAAATTCGCGCCTTCGAGGCACTCGACGTCGCGATCAGCGAAGCGGACTTTGGGCATGAGGCTCTCTTACGCGCCGCGCGGGTTCAGGGATTCGCCGTGAGCCTATCATGCGGGGTACGGCTGGCGCATCCGGTCGGACTGGCCTTGAGAGCGTCCACGCGGGGAACTCGGTGCCCTTGAAGAACCGGTGGCCTCCTGCGGCGAGCCCGAAAATTTTGCAGCTAGACTTGATTCCATGTGTGAATCACCTGCTTCCGACGAGCTCGACCCAACACACAGCCGACGCTCGGTAGATGCTGCGCACGGGAAATCTCGAACGGTGCTCGGCGCCCTGCTGGCAGTTCTAGTGCTGGTGCCCTCGTCCTGCGCCGAGCACAAGGAGCTTCCAGAGAACAACAACCCTGACCAATATGCCCTGTCCGAAGATGTCCTCTGGGCATCGCCGGGCGGGTTCGACCTCACCATGGACATCTACACGCCAACCTCGGGCAAGGAGTCGTACCCGGTCATCGTGATGTTCCATGGCGGTGGATGGCTGATCAACGACAAGTCGATCATGGATCAAGCGTCCGCCTATCTGGCGACACACAGCGAGTACGTGGTCTGTAACGTCGACTATCGGTTGCTGGCGGACAAGGGAAACTCGGTAGCGCTGAACCAAATTGTGGATGACGTCTTTGGTGCCGTGCTCTGGGTGAAGGAGACCATCCACCGATACGAGGGCGACGGCTCCCGGGTCGCCGTCACGGGAGACAGCGCAGGCGGCCATCTGTCGGCCATGGTCGTCAACCTGGGCGACCGCCTAAGCTCGAAGACCTTCTCGGAAGGGTCCCTCGCCTTCCAGCCCAGCTATCTGCCACCGGGAAAGACGGCAGAGGACGTCGCGATGCAGCGCGGCTTGGAAGTGCAGGCTGCCATCCTCAGCTACGGCGCCTTCGACATCCTCCAAGGGGCGGCCGATGGATTCGAGAGTTGGCAGAACCCTTTCTGGCTCTTCAGTGGGTCGCTCGCGCGAGGTCTCTTCGGGAGCAAGTTCAACGTGACCGAGCATCCCGGCCTATACCGCGCGCTCTCCCCGACCCACAACATCCCGTTGGCAAGCGAGCGGTCGCTTCCGCCTCAACTGCTGACCGTCGGAACCACGGACCCTGTGGTAACGCCTGCCTCGGTCAAGGCGTACCTGGCGAAGCTGCAATCGGCGGGGCATCCAGCCGAGTATTGGGAGCACGAAGGGAGGTCCCACGCCTTCCTGGATTCGGGCTCGAACTCCGCTCTCGGCGTCAGCTTCGAAGCCGATGCGCCGCCTGCGCTCGACGTGATGATCCGGTTCCTGGACGGAGTGTTCTACGCGGAGTCCGAAGGGGCTGGCCGCTAGCAGCTTCCGAACGATTCGTTGCTGCGGGGACTCGGCGTCTGCGACGCGGGAACGCGGGCTCCCCATCCCCATGAGGCATTTCGCGAGTCCGACCTGCCGGACGGCGACACCACCATTCCTGGCGCGCGGTGGCGTGCACCCTCCAGCGCTTGGCGCCTACGAGACCAGCCCGCGCCTAACCTGTCAATTTCCGGAACTGGGCGATGACGGCCGTGATGTTGTCCATGCCCCCAGCTTGATTCGCCGCGTCGATCATCCAAGCGACCCCCGCATGGGGATCGGGTGCGCGCTCAGCCAGGGTCTTCAAGTCCGCATCCTCGAGCATCCCGTAGAGGCCGTCCGAGCAGAGCAGGAACGCGTCACCCGCGAGAATGTCCAGCGGCGCGATATCGACTTCCACGTCCGACCCAGCCCCCAGAGATCGCATGATCTGATTACGCTTCGGATGGTCTCGGGCCTCTGCCGGCATGATCTCGCCCCTGCGGATCAACAGCTGGACCACGGAATGATCCTCGGTGAGTGGATCGAAGTCTCCCCCCCGTAGTCGGTAGAGCCGACTATCACCGACGTGCGCGACGAAGGAGGGCCCCTCGGGACAGAGCAACACCGCGACGACGGTCGTGCCCATCCCTTTGAGTGTCCGGTCCTTGCTCGCGAGCTTGTGGATTTCGAAGTTGGCTTGCTCGACGGCGTGCTGCAGCCGCGCCTGGGGATCACCCTCCCCTTCTGCGCACAGCTTGCCAAGGGTCCCCACGGCCATCCGACTCGCTACCTCGCCACCCTGATGCCCACCCATCCCGTCCGCCACGACCAGGAGAATCTCGTCCCGCTCCGAATCGTCGAATCGATCGAAGGCGTCCTGATTCGCCCTCCGGATGCGACCCACATGGGTCGAGCCTCCGATAGCAAGCTCGAACTCGCCCCAGCTTTCTCTACCCTCGTCGTTCAACGGCCTGATCGGCACGCGGTTCCTTCCTTGGCCTGGTCGCACCCTCAGCGGATGTCTTCCGACTGGAGATCATCGCAGAGATTGAAGGAACGCGCAGAATCGTGCACAGCTGTAGCTAGGCTTCGCGCTCGATCCAAGGAGGAACGTCAGGCGAGAATGGGCAGTCGCCGCTATGCCTCCGACGGCGTCTCCATCGTTCTCCAGGCCGCAGGCTCTGAGGCGCTCGGAAACCTGGCTTTTGCGACCGGGACTCGAGCGAAGAGATGAGCAACGACCGTCTCTCGCCTTGTCAGCGACCGGCGCGACGCTGACTCACCCGAGGACGCCGAGCCCCATGACCCAACCCACGTAGCTCGACGCAACATCGGCCCCGACCGAGAAGAGCTGGCCCGCCAGCAAGAACACCACACCGAAAGCCATCCAGGTGTACTTCGCGTTCTCCGGTCGACGCAGGAAGCGGCGGTAGGCAGGCACGAAGCTGCCCACAATCGCGGAGCCATCGAGCGGCGGGATGGGGACCAGGTTGAAGAGGCAAAGCACAACGTTCAAGAGGCCGAAGAGCCAAAGCGGACTGACGTCCCCGATGTGCGGAACCGCATCTTGCACCTCCAGCAGACCGAGAACTGTGAGGGAGAGCAGCGCCAACACCCCGTTGACAAGCGGCCCGGCGAAAGAGACCCAAGCATCACCGTGCCGGCTGCGGAACCGGCTCGGGTTGACCGGCATGACCCCGAAGGCGATACCTGCAATGCAGAGCAGGCCAAGCCCCATGGTGCCCATATGCACGAGCGGGTTCAGAGTCATGTGGCCTTTGATCCGGGGCGTGTTGTCACCCTGCTGAATCGCGGCAGCGCCGTGGCCTAGCTCGTGGAGGACGATGCTTGTCGTGACGCAGATGACGACGGTGAAATAGTAGGCTGGGTCGCGGAAGAGGGAGTCGAGGAACATGACTTCAATCATATGGGTCGAGAATTGATCTGACACTACGAGTATGAGCCAGATGGGCTTGCCCTGGCTGCGGACCAACACCCGGGATCTCCTCCCCCGCCTCCATTCCCCTTGGCTTTGATCCATCCGCCAGCAGGTTCTTCAACGAAAGGACCCCGGCCTTCGGGTTGGTGCCATCGATTGCCACCTTCTTGAGACCGAGAGAATGGGCAACGGTCGCTGCTCTCCCGTCCCTCTCTTCGTGGCCAGCAACACGTGTCCGCAACGACCGCATCCAGGGAATCTTTGGTCGTCACTTCGAATTGTGACTGCAATCCACCCGAACAGCTGCCCCAGGGGGCGAGCGTAGTCACTGAAACCCGCACGCTTCCCACACCGGGCATGCGGGTCACTCCTGCGGGAGGGCCAACACAAGCGAGCGACCTGGGAATCGAAACACTAGGACGATTCTCCTGATCGGCGGTGGCTGATCATCCAGACTAGCAGCGATCGCGATGAGAATTCTGGTCAGGATCAGGTCTCAAGCAGGGGTTTCGCTCTCACCCTGCGTCCGGCATCAGCACCAAACCCAGTCCATTCTTCCACAACAAGCGGACCGTGGACAGGAGGATGTCACGCATAGCAACAACTTGGGATTGAGGTCTCTCGCGGTTGGGACACAGCTTGACGTGATAGAGTCGGAGAGATCCGGACATGAAACTCGCCTAGCGCTGCCAAATGGCCGAGTCTGCCGCGCCGCGGATGTGCCCTGGAGGCTGAAAGAATGACACAGCACTTAGAGATCAAGAGGAGGAGCAGGATGCGCGTGACGAGCGGTGGCTACCCGCTGGGTGAGACACAGGAATCGATGACAGAAGGCGTCGAGATCTACTATGAGCGCCAACGAGAGGATCGCAATCTTCTACTCTCGAAGGACAGATTCATCGTCAATCATCACTTCGGATTGGGCGATGTCGACCGAGACCGCCCTTTCATCGAATTGGCGCAGGAAGAGATATCGGACAACCTTCATCGCCTCGAGTTGCAGCAGATCGAGGAGGTACTCAGTCGCGCCGGAGCCATGGACCATTCCTCGCGAATTCTGGATGCGGGTTGCGGCAGGGGAGGCACTGCATTCTCGCTGGCATCGCGTTCTCAGGCCCGAATCGATGGCGTAACCATCTCGAGCTACCAGCGGGACTTTGCAGAGAGGCTCGCGGAGGAGCATGGCCTGGCCGAACGCGTGCAGTTTCACGTAATGAACTATCTGGATCTGGAGTTTCTTGACGACTCCTTCGATCTAGTCATCACCAATGAAACGACCCAGTACGTCATCGACATTCGAGATGCGGTGAGCGAATTTGCGCGCGTTCTGGCACCGGGCGGTAGATACATCAACGCCACGTGGTGCTTGAACGAAGAGTTCGCCGGAGACAACGAATTTGAAGAACCCATCAACGTCCACTACGGAACAAGCATGAATACTCGGAGCGATTACCTGGAAGCACTCGCTGCGAGCGGATTCTCGAACGTGCGGGTCGAAGATGTCACCCAGGATGCCATTCCCTATTGGGAACTGCGAAGCCATTGGCAGCATCGCTCCGGCGTTGAGCGCCCGTTTCTCGAGGGACACCTCAATCAGAAGATTCTCTATCTCCTGATCACTGCCGAGCTACCTGAGAAGCCTTAGTTGGCTCCCCTGGATCGGGTGGAAGCACCGCCTGGGCTCCTGCCTCCTCGTCGAATACCCAACAGATGATCGGCCGGATGACGTCCTCTTGTATGAGTTGCGGGACAGCCACGACAGCGATGAGAAGACATGCAGTGAGCCCGTCAAGGAACGGGATAAACATGAGGATGATCGGCATCTGCGCTGCCAGCAAGTTCCACCCGATGTAGCGATCTCTTCGGGGCTCAACGTCCCGAGTGACACGCCAAAGGAGGTAGGCGTTCAAGACGAAGAACACGAACCACGTGATCCTCATCCACGATTCGTATTGGAGTAGCTCGTAGCTACCCGAAAACAGGACAAAGCCCGGCACGCCGAGCATCACGGCCAACAAGGTGAATGCATAAGCACGGATTCTTGCGTTGCTGCGAATCTCACCTGCGGAATCGACAATGGCGCCGAGCCACGCCGCAGTCGTCTTCCCGCCATGCTCCGTGTCGTTTCGAAGGTCTCGAAGGCCTCCATGGATCCCGTTGATGAGCATGATGAAGGATCCACCATAGATTGCGATCGCCATCGATAGTAGTTGCCTGCTCCTGACGCGCTCCGGATCAGATGCGAGCGGCATCCCTTCTGGGACAGGCATTGCGCTCAAGGTGTCGAGGTCAGGTGCTGCGGCAAGCATCCCGTAGACGCCAAGTGCGCCCCATCCGAGCGCCTGCGTGAGGTCCATCAGCGGCGGAAAATTCGTTTTCTTGCTTCGGAGGTTGTAGAGCAACATCAACAACATGCCGATTACGATGGTCCCGGTCGCTGCCCATGACACTTTGAGAAGGAACGAGAACGCAACAACACCGAGCGTCGAAGCAACAGCGATTCCGATTGCCGAATCCACCTGAATCCGACCCCCTACCAGGGGATCCTGCTCGCGCCTCTGCTGGGAACGATCTAGATCGAGATCAATCACGTCGTTCAGGACATAGGCCCACACGTGATAGAGGAAGCCAACCATGACGAGTCCGAGGATCTCCCACTTGCCGAGGGTTTGGGCCACCGAGTAGTCAAGCCCAGCACCCGAAGACCCGGGGACCAGAACGAGTGAGATCGCAAAGGCGCTCATGAGTACGAGTTCGAGGGAGAAGGTCAAATAGTGGATCCGAAGGAAACGATCTGCGTCGAGCACGTTCTGTGCGAATCGTATCGCCTCCTCTCGGTACGGAAGCCAAGCCAGTATGGCTCCGAGCGCGATCGTCCCGACGCCGATTAGAATCAGCAGCGGAAGCTGGAGAAAGACTCCCTCCAGCAGCAGTGCGAAGGCACACGCGATACTGAAGACAATGAGGGGCCTGGTTAGATGCGGATCGATCTCCGGATGGACCCTGAAACTCTTTCTCGCAATCTCGCGTAGTACAAGGGCGAAACTCCCAGCGAGAACAACGCCGACGATTAGTGTTTGGCCGAACTTGCCCGGAGTGATGTCATTCGGCGCTACGACGACGGCGACTGCTAGCGCAATCAACAAGATGGTTGCCGAGCCGAGAACGAGCGCGTCATTGCGTTCCGGCGCGGACTTGCGCTGATTTGCACCCTGAATTTTCGGCAGGGCTCGGTACCTGATCCACTGCACCAAGAAAACCATCGATATGAGGGCGACAGGGGCTGACCACCAAGCCGCGTAGTTGAACAGCGGGATCCCGAGGAAGTCAGCGATCTGATCGGAAGCATCCCCAGGCGAAGGGTGGAACCAGTGCCAGAGGCCCAGGCCTGCGCCCGTTGAGTCTTGCAGGAAACCACCGCAGTCGTGCGCGCGAGCAACCACCGGATCGAGAAGGAGATCAATATTGACCATCACAAGCGCTGCAAAAAAGGGGGCTAGGCGGTACCCAGCGCCAAGAAGCAGAGCGGTCCACATCGCCGAGTATGTGAGCATCGCTTCTAGCAGGGGTATCGAAAATGGGATGTTGGCGAGTCCTTCGTGGCGCGACATCAGGCCTTTGACGAGTCTCGAACACTCATGGGGACGTGGGATCAAATCGGGAAGCCAGGCCTTGAATGGAAACCGTGCGACCAGATCCGGGAATTGTGGGTCGTACACGTAGAAAGGTGTTCGGTAGTGAGCCCAGGACTCGAGAAGCCAGAATAGGAATGTGAAAAGAATGAGGAATCCGACTTGGTTCGCGGCCGCAAACGCCCGAGAGAGTGCCCCATAGCCTGCTTCCCGTGCTTCGCGATACTCCATAGTGCCGAGTCGAATCGCGTGATAGACACAGCCAAGCGCAAGCGCGTACACAAGAAGCACGAAGGCCTGAATCCAGATTGGATTCACCTTGGACGGCCCGATTCCGAAGTCCAGCAGTTCCGTTTCGATGATTCAGTCCATTCCGAAAGCAGCAGCGTAGTCCGACCCGGTCCATATGAACTGGGGGACTACTTGGGAAGGGAGCTGATCAATGATCCAGCGGCCAGTGCGATGAGCCGCCTCCGCAGCCCGCTGATCCAACTCCCCGCATGCGGACTGCTCGAGTTCGAGGGCGGGAAGTCGGTAAGGATGATGAGGGGGGAAGGTGGGCTCGAGCGCAGCTAGAGCCGACCCGGCGAAGGTTCTCGCTGCTAGGCGATCACCTCCCTCCAGCGCTTGCCAACCTTGCTCGACATTGAGATGACACAGCACTCGTGCCTTCGCGCCGCAAACCTGATCCATGGTCGTTCGCAGGTGCTCGATCCGGGCGGCCGCCGCGGCCAGATTTCCACCCTCTCTTTCTAAGCGAGCTTGGGAGCAGCGAGCGATCGCCATATCTTCATGGAGCCAGCGACACGATCTTTCCCCGCTCTGCACGGATTGCTCGAAAGCTGCCTTGGCTCCTGGAAAATCTCCCTGTTGGATTCGGATCATTCCCCGCACTGACGCGCTGACGCCGACCAGTGGGTGGTCAGGCCCATACGCTCGCTCCCCGATGTGAATTGCATGGTCGATGCATGAATCAGCCCGAGCGGGCTGCCCGAGATCAACAAGCAGTTGCCCCGCCATGTACCAGGCGCCACACATGAGGGGTGACGAGATCTCGCCCTGTTCAAGG
>JAVJHY011080091.1:0-13510 GCA_035593235.1 Phascolosoma agassizii | reverse complement strand
GATGGCCAGGTCACGATGGTAGCGAGCAGGACCCAAGAACTCAGTGAAATCTCCCAAGCTCGAGTGGATGAGCTGATGTCGACATGGCCTTCCGGCCCGATCCGAGGAGTGAGTCCAGTGGCTGCAGGGAGCGTGGAGTTGGATGGCAGCTGCGCACTGGTGGCTGATGGGGCTGCGATCGACCTCGACATCATCGGGATGGGTTCGGTCCATGTCATGGCCGAGCTCGACTCGAAGGTCGCGTTGACCTGGTCGGACGATGTCGGAACTGCTTCGGCTGAGATCCCCTTGGCATATTTTGCGAATCCGTGGACTACCGGCACGGTGACGGTGACATTCGCTGAGCCCGAGTCGGATGCCTCGGTAAACGTCAGCCCAGAAGGTTCCAACATTCGGATCTGCGGACTCACTCAGCAGTAAACTATGGGGCGCTCGGCCGTGCGCTAGAAATTCAACCTCTCGCCGATAAGGTGCCCGGTATGCGGTCATGGACAAGACGCTTGTTGCGGATGCCTCGTGTGTACGACCTCGCACAACGGGCAATTTCGCCAACATCAAAGCAGCGCATCTTCTTCGATGAGTATCTCCAAGCCGGTGCCGACGACAGGGTCCTCGATGTCGGATGCGGACCAGGATACCTACTGCGCTTTCTCGAAGCTGGCGAGTACGTCGGCTTTGACCCTAACCCCGCGTACATCGAGTCGGCTCGGCAGGATTTCGGTCACCTTGGCACGTTCGCATTGGCCGGAATCGACAACTTCACTGACGACACGGACTTTGACATTGTGGTAGCGCGAGGTGTCTTGCATCACCTCGATGACGACCAGGTCAGAGGGGTAGCGCATCTCGCCACCCAGGTGCTGCGTCCCAACGGGCGCCTCGTATGTCTTGACCCGTGCTTTCGTGACGGGCAACACCCCATCGCCCGCTTCCTGGTCGGCCGCGATCGAGGTGAGCACGTCCGCACCTTGAGTCAATATCTGGAACTGGTTCAGCCCTACTTTCCTGATGCACAGGTCGCGTATCGCAGCGACTTGATGCGAGTGCCCTATTCCCATTCCATTCTCACGGCTTCAGCGGCTTCAAACTAAACTGTTCACGTGGCAAGCCAAGTCGCCGACGAGCAGCCTAGGTCAGGCGGGTTCACCCCGGCCGCCGCAGGCCTAGGTAACCGACGAGGTGTCCCGGACATCATGCTTCGACAACTGCCCCCGATTGCAAACTAGGTGCAAAGAGACGCCTCACTCCTTCTAGCAGCGCTCGTAGCAGCAGCGTCTGCGGTTGTTTTTGTCGTTGTCGGCGAACGGCATTTTGGGGTCGAAGGCTTCGAGCCGATCGCTCAACTGTGGACCATTTGGTCCGTGTCGGCCGCAGTTTTGACCTTATCGACCCAACTCTGGGTGATCGGCGGTGTCCTGAGTGGTTCGCATCGCCGGTCGTGGGTCAAGCCTGCGATGGGGGTTCTCGCAATTTGCGCCATCCTGTTTGCTGGCGCCTATCGATACCGCACCCCACTTTTTTCAGCCGAGGGATTTGTGTGGCCGTTGCTCGCAGCGCTCATCCCAGCGGGTGGTGTCGTCATCGGTCTCTGCCGCGGACGTTGGGCTGCCGTTGACCGGTTCGACGGTGTCGCATGGGTGTTAGGCATGGAGAACGTCTTGCGAGTCGTTCCGGCCCTTCTGGCTGTCTGGTTAGGCCTGTCGAATCGTTGGTATGGGGCAGCGCTGTTGTTCGGTTACAGCGCTGCGGCGTACTGGCCGCATAGGATCCCAATTTCGGCTTCAGTTTCACCAACCCGGTCGGCGACCAATTCGACCTTTGCAGCCTCGGCCGTGGCCGGCTTCTTCTCGCATGTCACGCTCAGCGCGGGACCGGTTGTGCTCGCAATTGGCGGTGGTTCCGATGCGCAGAGCATCGCCGTTTTCCTCGCGTTGTTCGCGCTCCGCGTACCTATCGTGCTCCTGCAGGGCTTCCTTCCTCGCGCCAGCCTCTACTTCAATCAGATCGCCGATGCGTCGCATCCCACAAGACTTGGCGACGTTCAGCTCAGACTCGGTCTTGCGGCGTTCGGTTCGGCGCTAATTATGGCGCTACTTGGAGCGGTCGTGATCGGACCCGCGGTTGGCATTGTGTTCGGCGACGAAGCTCGTCTCAGCGCGATCGACTACGCGACAAGTGCGGCGGCAGGAACCCTGGGAGCTGCGGTGCTCGTTGCGATCGCGGCCTTGGCGGCGCAGCAGCGTTCTCTGCTGATGGTCGCGGGATGGATCCTGCCGATCTCTAGCGCAGGCGTGTTTCTGGCTAGCCGACCGACGCTCGAACCCGGTGATATTTTCATCGCTATGCTCGGCGTCGAGGCGATCACAGTT
Source organism: Phascolosoma agassizii (assembly GCA_035593235.1). Taxonomy (NCBI): domain Eukaryota; kingdom Metazoa; phylum Annelida; class Sipuncula; order Phascolosomatiformes; family Phascolosomatidae; genus Phascolosoma; species Phascolosoma agassizii. Next base: position 11,141 of record JAVJHY011080091.1, on the reverse strand, counting down.
GTGCAGTTCTTGCTGCTGCCCGCTGCCCTTGAGCGGCGACCCTCTTCACAGTGATCATTGGTTGAAGCCGACCGTGTGATGATGGCCCCGTGGGTTCGGGTGGCGGAGTATGGTTTGTTTCTTACTTGGAGGCATTCATGACGAACGTGATTTCGCCGTCGGCCACAATCGGAGCCGACGTTGGAGTAGGCAGATTCTCGATCGTTGAGGATCACGTAGTCATCGGCAGAGGTTCGGTGATCGGTGATCATGTCACTGTCCAGCAGGGTGCGGTGATTGGCGAAGACTGCGTGATCGGGACGTACACAAAGATTGGTCATCGGGCGAAACTCGGCAACGCCGTGGCAATCACCGCTTTTGGAGAAATTCGCGACGATTGCGTCGTTGGAGATCGCTCTACCTTCGGGAGCCGATGTACCTTGTCCGCGGGAACGATCGTCGGCAACGACGTCATCATCAAGTATGGGTTCGTGGCCACCGACACGCCCGTGTTAGGTGGCACCGAGAAGGAAACCTGTGTGCTCAAGGACGGGAGCCAATATGGGGCAAACGTGGCGATCATGCCGGGGGTTGTCGTGGGCAAGCACGCCGTTATCGGAGCATGCTCGCAGCTGCGCAATGATGTTGGTGACCACGAGGTGTGGTTTGGCAATCCTGCAAAGAAGTTCAGGTAGATGAACAACTACTCCCTTGTGCGGCGGGAGTTCGAGTCGACGTTCTTCGATCAGGAGATCTTCAGACTCGAGTTCACAAGTGGGGCACAGCAGGTCGACGCGCGCAACGGGCTCGCGGAACTCGCGGCCGAACGGGTGAACGTGGTTGAAGTCAATCTGGGTCTCCCCCAGATCGCGCTCGCCGCGCCGCTCGAAGACTTCGGCTTTCGTTTGGTCGACTCTCGAATCACCTTCATGACTGAGATCACTGCCGGCGCGCCCGAGTACTTATTCGAACCAGAGAACCAGGACTGCACCCTTCGGCCGTTCGTACCTGCTGATCTGCAGCGCGTTCTGGAGCTGACCCATCAACACCTGACGGATAACCCGACCTTTGTCTCCCGGTACAAGAACGAAACGATCTACGGCGTGGGTTCGGCTCGACGTTGGTTCGGATCCTGGATCACTGATGTCGTGCAGTCACCCGACTCGGCGACCTGCATTGCTGTTTCGGGGGGCCAGGTGGTCGGCTTCTTCACCTTCAACCGGCTAGCTGATAGCCCCGACTCGCTGCCGACGTTTAAGGGAGTATTGGTAGCGGTCGATCCTGCGTGGCGAGGACAACAACTCCACCTGGCTATGCAGGCTTTCCTGTTCAGGTCCTTCAAATCTGCATCGTTCCGCATCGACAACACCACCCAGCTGTCGAACTACGCTGTCATAAAGAACCACATTCGGTCGAACCGAAATCTGCATTGTTGCGAGCTGAGTTATCTGTGGTCAGCGGCGGGCGCCTGAGGGCGCGAGATGTGAAAACCTAGTCCGACTGGCCACCCAGTGTTCTTCTGACATTCCATCGCGGTGGTCGGCGAACTTCCTGCACGATCAGCTGAATGTACTGACCCAGAAGCCCGATGCCAAGGAGTATGAGTCCGCCGATGAACAGAGTCAACACAATGGTGCTCAGCCAACCTTGTGGGCCCCTCGAGCCGAGAATCCAGCGTACCAAGAGCGCGAGCGCCAGTACAAACGACGATGCCGAGGTTCCGGCACCGACGACCGACAAAACCTTGAGCGGTAGCGTGGAGCCCTGAGCAAAGTTCTTGCCTACGTGCCGGATGCTGTCGACAACCGAGAATCCCGATTGTCCATGGGTTCGATCGGCATGTTCAACCTCCACATTGTGTACCTCATTCGCGACCTGAAGAAGAAGAGGCCCGATCACCGGATTGACCGTTCCGAAAGAAATGATGGCGTCCAGCGCGGGGCGCCGCAATACTCGAAAACCAGTGTGCCGGAAATTTCGGGGGGTTCCCCATGCGAGTCGATCGGCCAGGGAGTAAGTCTTGCTTCCCAAATTGCGAAAGAAGGAACTGTCGCGAGTCCAGCTACCGACTACTGCGTCCCACCCTGGATTGGCCTCAAGCTGATCGAGTAACACGGGTAGCTGTTCTGGGGGGTGCTGTAGGTCGTCGTCCATCGTGCACACCAGTTCGCCTCGGGCGCGAGACAATCCGGCGAGGGTTGCGATTGGCTGTCCGCTGTTGGTGAGGAGGTCTATGGCAACAACCTTCTCGCTTCTCGCGGCGAGATCTTCGAGTACCGCCCACGATCTATCCGCTGAGCCGTCGTTGACGAAGATCACCTCGAAGGAATCAGTTCGGTCTGCCAGCGCCACTTCGAGTCGTTCGAACAACTCGCAGATCGACTTCTCTGCGTTGTACGTCGGCACGACGATTGAGAGGTTCGGAGTGGTCATCGCTGCGAAGAGTACACGCCTCGCCTGCGGGCCATGCGCTCCATTCGCTGACCCGAATGTGTTTCGGCGGAGCGTTGGGAACCCCACAGGTGTCGAAGATAGGCTCGTCGGGGATGACGTACCGGTCGGACTCTGTCTGTGCGGTGACACGACGTTTGGTGCGATGATGAAATCCGAATTGGTCGACGGGTTCGATGGCTTCATCGACGAGAACGCAGCCATGCTCGATCGGTTGGCGAAGCTTGACGGTGGTCGCGGCCACGTAGACCTGTCGGTTGCCGAGGCGCGAAACGCGGTTAGCGTCCTCGAGCCTCATCTGAAACCGGACGCGAGGCTCCTCGAGGTGGGTGCAGGGCTCGGCATCCTCAGTTCCTTTCTTGCGAGCAGGTCATATCGGGTGACCGCACTTGAGCCCGGTGGCACCGGGTTCGAATCGCGATCAACCATCGACCTTGACATGCCTGCGTGGGTAGCAGTCGCGCGAAGTTCCCTTCGCGCTGAAGACGTGACGCCCGAGGCAATCGGCAAGTTCGACGTGATTTTTTCGATGAACGTGCTAGAACATGTCGACGACCCGGGCGAGGCCATCGCGAGCCTGGCCGCGATACTTGAGCGAGGTGGCGTCATGGTCCACCGCTGTCCGAACTACCTCGTGCCCTACGAGCCACACTTTGGGGTCCCGCTGCTGCCTATTGCGCCAGCTGCCACCGCCCGCATCTTGCCTCGTCGTATCTCGAGTTCGGGGTTGTGGCGAAGTCTGAATTTCGTCACGGCGAATCACATCATGGCCATCGCCGAACAGAACGATCTCGATGTGAACTTCTTCGACGGTCAGGTGGGAACAGAATTGAGGCGCCTCGGATCCGACCCAGCATTTGCCAGTCGACATCCGATACTTACGAGACTGTCGAGTGTCCTCGAAACGATCGGTGTGCTTGAGCCGGCAATTGGGCTGGTTGATCGCATCCCGGCGCAATATCTTACGCCCATGACGTTCCGACTTCAGCCGTCGCCGACCGATGGCGCAGGCGGTCGAGCCTGAAGCTTTGGCTGGCTCAGACCTACTCGAGAGCGGCGGCCCCAGACGGTGCGTCGAAGGCTCGCAGCACCGATAGCAGCTCAGTGGCCACTCGGGTGATCCCTGACTCCGAGAGCGTGTTGTAGAAAGGCAGACGCAAAAGCCGACCGCTGATATCCGTTGTGATCGGGCACGACTGTTCACCTTCGACCACGCGCTTGCCTGCCGTCGACTCGTGGAGCGGGACATAGTGGAATGTCGTCTGAATTCCGCGTTCGCGTAACTCGGTGAGCACAAAGTCGCGCTGCGCCCGACTGTTCATGAGGAGATAGAACATGTGATAAGCGCTCTCACGACCGATTGGGATCAACGGCACAGTAACGCCGTGCTCCTGGACGACTCCCATGAGAAGACGGCGGTACGTGTCGGTCACGCGCTTGCGCTCGGCCAGGATGTTGTCCTTGGCCTCAAGCTGCGCCAACAGATACGCCGCGAGCAGATCGCTCATCCCGAATGACGAGCCTGTGTCAACCCACGTGTACTTGTCGACCGTGCCCTGCATGAAGGCTCGGCGATTAGTGCCCTTGTCTCGCAATATATGGGCGCGCTCGACGTCGGCCGGATCGTTAAGCACGAGTGCCCCGCCTTCTCCACACACGAAGTTCTTCGTCTCGTGAAAGCTCAGTGTGGCCATTCGGCCGAATGACCCCAGCAGGCGCCCTTCGCATCGACCGAAGAGCCCATGAGCGTTATCTTCGATGATCTCGACTCGGGACCAAGGGGCGGTTGCTTCCTGTAGCTCAGTGATACGGCACCCGATGCCTGCATAGTGGACCGGTACCACGGCCCGGACCCGCTCGTCGAGGAGCTCGGCCACATGGTTTGGGTCGATCCCAAGACCATTGGGTTCAATGTCACAGAAGCGGAGCGTGGCTCCGGCACGTACAAACGCGAGCGCCGTCGAGACGAATGTGAACGATGGCACAATCACGACATCACCCGGCTCGATGTCCAACAACATTGCCGACATCTCAAGAGCATCGGTACATGAGGTCGTGAGAATGACGTCTGAGGCGTTCAATTCGCGACTTAGAAACTCGCTCACCTTCTGTGAGTACGGCCCCGACATCGCCGTGGCTCCCCGGCGCGTCGCATCCTCAAGGTAGGCGAGCTCATTACCAACCGGTTGCGGCAGGTTGAATCGTATTCGACCTTCGTCGTTCATTCGTTCCATGGTCTTCAGTAGGGGTCTACCAGTGTTAAGGCGTTCACCATCAGGAGTCACCAACAGCTCTTCTACGTTAGCGGTAGGTCGAACAGCGGACACGGGGTGTTGTCTGCCAGCTGGGTGGGACGGGGTGGGCGCCATCCTTCTGCGCCCACATCGCTGGCTCGACAACCCAGGCCGATACACCCGGTGGCGGCCGGCACGCCGCAATGTCTTCGCGTCAGCGGCCGCCCGACGCACCGTGCGATCTGAACGCCGAAGAGACGATCGAGAGCTGGAGGGAGTGAACGAAACCTAAGCCGAAAAAGCCACTGACCACTCATTGGGGCGCGGTCACTCCACGCTTGGGTCCGCAAGCATTGGGGCAAGTACTTCACGATCGATACCATCCGCATCGACTACTCACAGAACATCTCAGTTAAGAATTCCGAATTGTATTGACGCCCCAGGAAGAAGTTCGCCATGACAAGCCATCCATTTGCTCTGCGCCTAGAGACGCAGCTACCTCCGAGGGACCTTGAGGGGCGCATTAGAGCATGGCAGCCGTGGGGCCACCGAATTGAATTCTCAAACGGTGTGACGACGGCCGATTTTGACAGACGTACGCCCTTTTCGGACAACCCGCTCCAGAAGTTCGACATTGTGATGCGGGCCATCGGCGACCGACTTGGTGCAGGCACACGCACACTCGACATCGGCTGCAATTCTGGCTACAACTCAATCGCCGCATCTCAACGCTTCAACGCCGAAGTCGTTGGCGTTGATATATCGAAACGACACGTTGAGGTTTCAAGTGTGCTCGCGGAAATGGGCGGGGTGGCGGATCTTTGCACGTTTGAGGTCGAGTCGGCCGAAGCGCTCGACATCGACGGTCAATTCGATCTGATTCTTCATTTCGGGACGTTGTACCACTTGCCGAACCCGATCCTGTCGCTTCAGCGGTGTTACGAACTTGCCCGACCTGGTGCATGGCTTGCGCTCGAAACCCAGATATACCGCGATGAAAGCAACGAAGACTTGTGCTCTTTCATGAACATGCAGAACGACGACGAGACGAACTACTGGGCGCTGAGCCCGTCGGTGCTTCAACGAATACTTGGCCTTGTTGGCTTCAGCGACCTCGAGGTCCTCTTAGAAGTGCGGCCACCAATTCTTGAGCCCGGCATGAGCCGGATTATCGCTATAGCCCAAAAGGCTGCCCGCCCCTGAATCACGATTGCACAACGTCTGAGAACCCAAATCGCTCAGTGACCCACGCGTGGAGTTCGATATCCGCTGCGTTCTCGCTGCGGAGTCTAGCGAACTCATCTTCGCCCAGTTCCTGCCCCAGCCTCTCGACCCGGGCCCCAACCGACTCAGTCTTGTTGGCTGTCGAATTCGAGTGCACCGAGCGTGGCCGGAACTCGGGGTGGTAGCGGCGCACCCAGTCAGAGATCTTGCTCCACGACTCATCGAATGCCTCGACGACGCCAACTACTGGGAGCTCTTCAAGAAACGCCATCGCCGATGCAAGATGTTCCTCAATATCCACCCCCATCAAGGGTGCTCCGTGCGGCGCACGATGACCTGAAAAGGCCAACGTCTGGAAATTGCGACACTGCGTTGAGTCTCGGCCGCGATGAAAGTCAATCCATTCCGCCATGGTGAGTGATGCCGCGGCACGACTGCTCGGGCTGATTCCCCCCTGGTGACGCTCGAAGTCGTAGGCCGACCGAATCCGATCAAGTGGATTGCGAAGAACGACCAGGGGCAGGAAGTGAAGGGTCTCGGTGTTTTCTAACGGCACTCGAAGCTGATGACTACTGACGGCTTTGAGGAGTGGCCGAGCGGAAAGGAACTCGGTGAGGTCCTGCTGGTTAATGCGGCCGCCCGACGAGGTCTTGTCAAAACTGGCCCAGGCGTCGCCAAAAAAAGATTCAAGCCCCCGCTCAACTGAGGTTCCAGCGTTCTTGAACAGGTGGAAGTGGACAATGATGTCGCGCGGTTCGTTCATCGAGCAGCTATCCGTCTACGCGCTTCCATCAACGCCGGCCTTGGCGAGTTCGACCTCTAGGTCATGATCAACCATCATCTTGACCAATGCGTCGAATGTCACCCGTGGTTCCCAGCCCAGCACGGTCCGGGCCTTGCTGCAGTCCCCGATCAGTAGGTCAACCTCAGCTGGCCGGAGGAACTTCGGATCCTGGCGAACATAGGCTTCCCAGCCATCAAGGCCGGCATGGCGAAACGAGCTCTCGACGAAGTCCTGAACCGAGTGCGCCTCTCCGGTTGCGATCACATAGTCGTCGGGGTCATCTTGTTGCAGCATCAGCCACATCGCCTCGACATAGTCGCCCGCATAGCCCCAATCTCGCCGCGCATCGAGATTGCCGAGCACCAACTCTTGTTGCAGTCCAAGTTTGATTCGAGCTACCGCGTTCGTGATCTTTCTCGTTACAAACTCAAGGCCACGACGCGGCCCCTCATGATTGAAAAGAATGCCCGACGAAGCGTGAAGGTCGTATGACTCGCGGTAGTTGACCACGATGTGGTGACCAAACGCCTTGGCGCAGCCGTATGGCGACCGCGGATGGAACGGAGTGAGCTCTGTCTGAGGGGTCTCGCGCACCTTACCGAACATCTCCGAAGACGATGCTTGGTAAAGGCGAATCGGATTGTTCGTTGCCCCACCAACCATTCGTATTGCCTCGAGCACGCGCAATACGCCGAGTCCCGTTGTGTTTGCAGTCAGCTCAGCCTGAGAGAACGACAAGGCAACGAAGCTGATTGCACCGAGGTTGTACACCTCATCTGGTTGAGCCATTTGCAGCGCTGAAACGAGCGACGAAAGGTCAGCAAGATCGCCGGGCACAAGATGCACGTACGGGAACTCCTGCTGCAACCGCTGCACTCGAGGGTTGTTCTGCCCCTTGACCATGCCGTAGACCTCGTAACCCTTGGCATGAAGAAACTCTGCAAGGTGTTGGCCATCCTGGCCCGTAATTCCGGTGATAAAAGCGGTTGGCATGCTCAGAATGTAGCGGGCTCACAACCAAGCGGCCCGTGACACAACCCATGAACCGCGGCTCACCAAATCGGTTGTCTCGTTAACTTCCCAGGAGTTGGACGAGGTGAGACAGCGAACGTCGAGCAGGTTCGTACCCGAAGTACGATTCGATGAGTTCGACACCTCGGTCAGCTTGCTCAGTCCAGCGATTTTTGTCGTTGTGCAGCTCGACCACCAGAGTCGCGAGGTCGGTGGCGGATTGACCAGCCGAGAGAATGTCGGCAACGGGTCCGAAACCCTCTGCAGCAACATCGGTACAGACGACGGGTACGCCGCGGGCAAGCGAATCACCGACCTTGCCTTTGATGCCTGCGCCGAACCGTAGCGGAGCGATATTCAGTCGTACCTGATTGAAGATCTCGTCAAGGTGAGGTAGCCAGCCGTGCACGGTAATGCGAGGGTCGCTGTCCACCATCAGGTCATCAGGCAGGTCGCTGCCTACAAGGTGAAATTCAATGGTTGCATCGCGCTTCCAGATCTCGGGCAGGATCTCTTCGAGAAGCCACTCGATGGCGTCGCGATTCGGGCCGTGGCGATAGCTACCGATGAACATCACACCGTTGCGCGCTTCAAAGTCCGCGATTGAGCGTGGAGCCGTGTGAATCGTTGGAATGACTGCCGTCTGTGCCGATGGCTCAAGCTCGCGAACAAGGGTCGCTTCTTCCTCGGTCACGGCGATCACAACATCTGCCGATCGTGCGAGCTGTTTTTCTACGTTGGCGGTGCGTTCAGCTTCATGAAGCTCATGTGCCTTGCCCGTCAACTCAGCCTCTCGTCGCATACGCAGACCATGAAAATCAACCATGTCGTAAGCGATAGGCAGATCGGGCAACACCCGTCGCACTAATGGCAACAAGTCGGTCGCGACATCCGGTCGGGAGATCAACGCAAATGCGAGGTCATCGCCCATCTCCTCGAGATAGGTCTCAATAGAAATGTGGCCATAAAGGATCTCGATGCCCTTAGCCGCGAACTGACTCGAGTACGGCTCACGCTGATAACGATTGTGCGGAAGCAGCGAAACCTTGTAGCCGCTGTCTTGGAGCAGTTCAAGAATTATCGCCATACGCAGCGATCCAGCATCCTGGTCTGGTGCTGGTACTTCATGATCGATGACGAGGACGCGTTTACCGGAACCACGCCACGAAGCAAGGCGCGGATGCGAACCGGGGAGCGCTTGGCCATCAAGCACGTCGCCCCACTTCGTCTGAAAGTTGGCCTTGTTCCGGACCTGGTGAGCCTTCATTCCTTGGGTCTCGTCAGTACCATGAGAGATCCCTTCGAAGTGAGTCACGACGGCCCCGGGCTGGTACATCACCGTCCAGCCATGGGCTCGAAGTTCAAACGCCAGATCGGTGTCTTCGTAGTAAGCCGGCACAAAGAGTTCGTCGAACCCTCCGACTTCATCCCAGCAGCTCCGTCGGACAAGCAGACACGCCGCCGAGCAATAGTCGACCTCACGAACGAAGTTCACCTCTGGCGCATCCGGGTCGCCGTTGCGACCGAAGTTCCAGCCCGATCCATCGGCAAAGATGATTGACCCAGCCTCCTGCAGCGTGCCATCGGGATACACCAACTTGGCTCCCACTGCGCCGACTGATTCATCACCTGCGATCACGTGGAGCAGCGAGTCGAGCCATCCCGCGGCCACTGTCGTGTCATTGTTCAGCAAACAGATGTATGGAGCGCAGGATGCAGCCACGCCAGCATTAGTGGCTCGCAAGTAACCCACGTTCGTCTCGTTTTCGACAAGCTTCAGATTGGCACAGCTTGACAACCATTCGGCACTGTTGTCTGGCGAACAATCATCGATGACGATCACCTCGTATGGCACGAGTTTCGTCATCTCAACGATCGACGCGATGCACGCGGCGGTCACCGCAAGTTGCCCGTAGACAGGAATCACGATCGACACGAGAGGCTCATCGAACGCTGGCAGCTCAATCGGGTCAGCGTTGACCGTGGCCTCTGCTTGGACTTTGACTCGGTGCTCGCCCAGCAATGAAGAAATCCTCGCGGGAACAAGGGACGCAACCCTGGCCTTGACCTGTCGAATTCGGCGCTTTTCGGCCCACAGTCTGCGGGCGATGCCAGCAGCTCGCGATCCTTCGTAATCCGCGAGGCGCCGGCGAACGGATGCGAGTTCCTGCCCGGTCAGGCGATGAGCTTCGCGGGCGTGATCCCTTTCACCTTCAAGACGTGTTGTGGTGGTCAAGATCGTTCCATGCGCAGTATCAAGATCCTCTTGGAGCAGACCGATGACTCGCTGAGCTTCAGCCTCAAGCGACACAGCCCGCTCATCAAGAAGAATCCGAGCCTCGTCACGCTCAGCCTCAAGCGACACAACCCGCTCATCAAGAAGAATCCGAGCCTCATCACGCTCAGCCTCAAGCGACACAACCCGCTCATCAAGAAGAATCCGAGCCTCATCACGCTCAGCCACGGCAGCCTCGTGCGTTCGGTTGAGAACCGAAGCGACGCGCAAACCAAGCGCTATCTGGTCGTCCCGCGAATCTTCCGGGATATCGCGATCCGCGACTCGACCATCGAGGGCTTCTAGTACTGCGAACACTCGCTGCGTCGACTCATCGAACGAGACATCGGGTGTGACATGATTTCGCAATTCTGGTGCTAGCGACGACTGCGAAAGAGCCTGTGTAAGCGAAAATTCTGGCGTCGCTTCGGCAAACGACGCCAGCGTATTCTCAGGCGCTGCGAGCAGGCTCTGATACGCGATCGAATGAATCTCAATCCCGGCGGATGCTCTAAGAACAGCCCTGTTGTACGCCCGCCACAAGTGCCGGCCGATCTCATCACCTATGCCGTCGCGATGACTCAGTGAGGCCGCCACTTCAGCTGGGCTCCGGTACATAAGCACGACCGACTTCAGCTGATCGTGTAGCACATTCTTCCAGAATGACAAGGTGAGACAGAACCGAGGATCCTTGAGCACGAGTTGTGAATCCTGCGACTGCAATTGGACAACCAGTTCGCGTGCTTCGGCGCCAAGATCCCCTTTTGCCAGCTCGCGGAGAAGGGATGGGTCGCGGGGCGGCGCCAACCAGTGACCACCAAGGCTTGCGAGGAGACGATCGTTCAGATCGACCACGGCAAGTTGCTCGAAAAAGCCGCGATGATTGAAAGCTGAGGCCGGCATCAATGTCTCGGTGGGGCCGCCATCAAGTCCCCCAGCAATGAGCAGCTCTGCCATGGCCGACGTCCCGCTGCGGTGCATTCCTGTAACAAGTACAACCAATTCAGCTCTTCCTTTTTGCCTGCGCTCCAAAGCAGAGCCAGAGTAATCGCTTGATGAGCCATCGCCACGCAACGGTGGACCGAACGCTCCCGCCATTCGTCTAGCCGCCTGGCTATCCTCAACATCTGATGTCTGATCCGGACGCGAATACTGCGCTGCGCCCGCCCGGAGCATCATCGTC
>JAVJHY011079046.1:0-15374 GCA_035593235.1 Phascolosoma agassizii | reverse complement strand
TGACACTCGCCTGCTGAAATGAATCCACCGCTTTCTGATACTCCAAAGATTGCATGGCCAAAATACCCTGCAACCAAAGCCCCGATCCATCAATTGGATTCAACTTCAGAAGAGCTTCCACATGCAGGGATGCCTCTTGCAAATTCCCATATTTAAGCGCCTCACGCGCAAACTTCTCTCGAACCTCCCTATCCTCTCCAAGACTCAGCACTCGTCTCAAAAAAGCATCTTCACTTTCATGCAATTCAAAATAAGCACAGACGGTTGCGGCCCATTTAAGGGTATCGATATCCTCTGGCCACGTTGAAGCGTCCGAAAGGTTTGCACGAATATCCACTTCAATCTGTTCCGCCCTTGTATTCCCTTTGTCATAGCGCTTCTTCAGTAAAAGCTCCTGAACATTTTTGACATGCTTCCATTGAAGTTTTTCGATGTCATCCTTAAAAGGTTCCACGGCCATACTTAATCTTCCATCCTTGGGAAAATATCGATTGGCATAGCCAGCTGAAAAATAATACAAATCTTCATCCACCACCATTTTTTCGGCCCAACGTTCCATCAACAATCGCCTATTGTTTTGTTCAGCTTCAAGATTCTTGCGACCAGGCGTTTGTTGCTCAAGGTGATACAACACACTCTTCGGTTGGTAGATGACTTTCTTCCCGGCCTCTCTCACTTTCAAGCAAACGTCGACATCCTCAAACCCATTCCGGAATTCTTCATCAAACCCACCCACAGCATAAAATTCTTCTTGGCGAATAAGAAGACAGGCGGCCGTGACAGCTTGAAATTCCTGACGAATATTGACAGCCTGACAATCTGCCTTCATTTCATTAAAAATATGATATGGAGTCGGACCAATTTTTGAAAACACCACACCGGCATGCTGAATCGTTTCATTGGGATATAAAAGCTTACTCCCAACAATCGCCACGTCTGCATGCTGTTCCACTTCATCAACCAAAGCCGAAAGCCATCCCTCCTTTGGAATCGTGTCATTATTGAGAAAAACCAGATATTTCCCTTTTGCCGCTCTGCCGCCTTGATTACACGCTATAGCAAAACCGAGGTTAGAATCGTTCGGAATGGCTTGGATATCGCCTTCTAAAGAAGCAAGAAACTCCTTGGTCCCATCAGTCGAGCCGTTATCAACGACAATCACTTCATACGTACACCCATGTGTCACATCAGCTAAATGGGTCAAACACTGACGAGTCAACTCAAGCTTATTGCAGACAGGAATAATAATGGAACATTCAAACACAGATGAGTTGGGGTCTGTTTTTGCCAGACTCGCCTTTGGCGAAACTATCCCTCCTTCGTTTGTCTCTACGGAATTCAGACCCTCATCGTTCAAGAATTCTCCCCCTTCAACACATGTCAGAAAGGCACGTTCAAATGCCATATACTCTTTGAGTTGTTGGGTGGAAAAAGAGAAACCGACACTTTCGGCAATTTTCTCAACTAGAGGCAAATTCAGACGATGTGATTGCTCCAAAGGAGGAGAAATATTTTGCATCGACCCGATAGATGTCAAGAGTGCCCGAAAAACCACATACCCAACCTGGATCGCCTCAACACATTCCCATTCTTGATCAAAAAATTTCCCAACTCCGTCGTTATCAATAATTAAATTTCTTGGAGTCATATCAACATAACTGCCAGGAATTTTTTCATACATTAAATTGGGCCGACCCTGTAAACCAACAGCAGAGTAAAAAGCTTTGAGCCAAACCTGAAACCATTGTTGTATTTGCTCCAACGTCCACCCAGGACTCGTCACAATATCAACAAGTCGATCCTGCCAAAGCTGCCCTTGAATAAAGGCTTCTGCTTCAAGATGAAATTTCACCTTCGAATTTTTACTGGGAACGGCTTGAGGGTATAATGCAATCTGATGGGTCATCGCCACACCATCTTGCGTCCGCGAAAAGAGTACTTTTTTTGCAAATTCAGGTCGTCGATTCGTGGAGAAGTGCCACGCCACAGGCCTATCCGGCATTTCAGGAATTTCTGTATCAGACGCGACTAATACGAAGGAATTCGCCATTTCCCGAAGAAGCCCATTGCGCATAATCGGTCGCCATGCTCTCCCTTGGTTGAAGCTCACGTTCGAAGGATATTGTAGGTCCTGAGAACAGGCATGACGCACGAGTGAAAACAGATCCATATCATCCGCAGGCAAAGCCCCCTGTTCGGACACCATAAGGCTGGGGAGCTTGTAATCTGGAAAGGGGTACCACCATTGACTCTCGGTTAATCCGGCCTTCCGTACGCGTCCAGCAAGATCGTTCCGTCCAAAGGTCACGACATTGCTGCCATCATAATGTTCTTCAATCCCAAACATCGGCTGGCCCGTGTGGTCTTCAGGAAAACCTGCAAAGTATTTCAAGCCCAATTGATTTTCTATGGCAATGATCAACCTTCCACCAGGTTTTAAAAATCCCGTGACATATTTCAACATGGCATCCACAGGATCTCTTCCCTCGCCAGGAAAAAACTTTCTGGCATATTCCAGAACACCTATGAGCGTGACAACATCAAATTGGGGAATCTGTTGGAATTCATGAATCGCCTCAGCAACAACCGTCACATTCGCTTGGTCTCGGCAACGCAGAGCGGCAATCAAAGCACGACGGGGACTACCTTCCAAAGCCAGAACTTCCGCCCCTATCTCACCAAGATACCGTGTTATAGCGCCACACCCAGCACCAATTTCCAAAAGCTGCGTTCCCTGCAACTGGGCTTCAAATGGGCGTAAAAGATTCGCACGTTGGCTGGATAAATGATAATGCGTAGGCCAATCATTGCAATGACTCGCCAATTCGACTGACATCACACTGACATCGCTGGACGTTTCAACAATGCGTTGCAATCGTTGCTCAATTTCTTCCCCGTCAGAATACCCAATTCCCGGATACCCTGAGCGCATCCACACCTTCGTGTTCGCGTCACAACTGTAGTCTTTTAAGATGCCTTCAGCAGGGTTAGCAGAAGGTTTCTGAGCCAAGAGGTGTTCCAGGCCTAATAGTCCATCAAAATCTGGTTTCATGAGTTTCAGTAAAGCCAGTTGTTGCATGGCCAGATCGGACTGTCCAGCCCGATAGGCCACGCTGGCCATGGCAAACCGCATATCAAGATTTCCCGGATTACGTTCAAGATAGGCCGTTAAAATTTCCCCTATATCTTCCCACCGCTCTAGAGCTGTACCAGCCTGAAGTAATCCATTGATCACTTCAACATCATCGGGACAACTCGCTAAGACCTTGGTATAGACTCTCCATGACTCGTTGGCATTCCCCATGCCCAAACAAGCCAGGCCTAGACCTTTTTCCGCCCTCAAATGATCAAAGCCTAATTCAACCGCCTGACGGAACGATTCAGATGCGGGCACATATTGTGTGAGTTGCAGGTATAAGACTCCTTGCAAAAAATGACCATTTCCATACTTAGGATGAGAGGCGAGAAGAGTCTCAAGGTGTTGTCTTGCGTCGGAAAGTTTATTCTGCTTCAGAGCAGAGGAGACGAAATATCCGCGTGCTTCAGCATCATCCTCCAACTCAAGTATCTGAGTCCAAAAATCATTTTCATATTCATGGAATTTGTGTTTATTGCAAATTAATGCAGCCCATCTGAGAGCTTCTTTGTCTTTAGGCCATTGAGAAGCATGAGAAAGGAAGGTCCGTAATTTTGATTGATGTTCTGAAGAAGATCCATTCTCTTTCGTGTACTGCTTTTGAAGCAATAATCTCTGAACCTGTTCCAAGTTGCCCCATTGCGCCTGCTCCTTCTTATCAACAAAAGGCGTGACGTTCGCCCGCGCCAGTCCATCTTTCACGTAAATAATATTCTTATATCCTTCCGACACGTAATATATATCTTCATCTGAATTAATCTTCTTCTCCCACCGTTCTTTCAATCGTCGAAAATTTTGCTTTTCCGCATCCTCATTTCTTCGCCCAGGCGTTTGATGCTCAAGGTGATACAACAGACTTTTTGGTTGGTAGACGACTTTTTCCCCGCGTTCTCGAATTTTCAGACAAAAATCTACATCTTCAAATCCGTTGATGAATCCTTCATCAAACCCTCCAAGAGCCTCAAAAGAATCTCTCTTCACGAGCATACACGCCGCCGTAACCACTTGTAATTCTTTACGGACATTAACAGCGGGAAGATTCTCTACCGCACCATTAAATATATGATAGGGCATGAAATCCTTTCGACAAAAAGCAACACCCGCATGTTGAATAGTGTTATCAGGATAAAGCAACTTACTACCCACAACAGCCACATCCGTATTTCCCTCTACTTCTTCAATCAACGGACCCAACCATCCTTCTTGCGGAATGGTGTCATTATTCAAAAAGACCAAATGTTTCCCTTTGGCGGCTGCAGCCCCCTGATTGCAAGCTTTCGCAAATCCCAGATTTTCAGGATTAGTAATAACCTGAATATCTCCTTTCAGGTTCCCCAGGAACTGAGACGTTCCATCAGACGAGGCATTGTCAACTACAATGACTTCATAAGAAAGATTCTCAGTCACATTTGCTACATGAGTTAAACATTGCTGTGTCAACTCAACCTTATTGAAAACTGGAATGATGATGGAACAATAAAATTTTTCTTTCGAGTCTCGCGTACCATTACCCTGAAACCGCCTCTGGTATTTTTCTCGAATTTGCGCTTGTTCAGGATCAGCAATATCTTTTCGATTAGACAGAGCATCTGGAGAAATCCAATAGAGTCCCGTAAATTGCGGAATGTGCAACAATTGAAATTGTTCACCCATCCGCAACCAGAATTCTTGATCTCCAAGGGCCTTGTATTCGTCATCAAAATAGCCAATAGCATCGTGAATCGTCCGCCGCCACATGGGGTGAGGACCCACTCGACAATTATAGAGAAGATCTTCAAAGCTATATTCTGGCCATTTCCATTCGCTATAACGAGTATGTTTTTCAAATGTTTCATGCGGCACTTGAGTAGTATAGGTATCGCCATAGACCAAAGGGATATCCAGATGATCCTCTAAAGCCTGAGCAAGAATTGCATACGCATCTTTTCTTAATCGATCGTTTGTACTGAATGGGGTTATATATTTTCCCTGAGAGGCACGAATCGCTAAATTCCAAGCCGCATATACCGTAATTCTTGTAGGTGTACGAATATATGTAATGTTCTGCATTCGATCTTGAAACTCTTCTATTATTGTCCTTTCATTTTGCGGGGATGCTGCATCAACAACCACAATTTCCATTTGTTCCACAAGAGTCTGACATTCAAGATCTTCCATGCATTCACGAATATACTCTAAGGAGTTATAGGTGGACACAATAACTGAAATTAAAGGGGCTCTTTTATCAGAAATCATGTTGCTGGCTCCTTAAAGGGCTCTAACTGATGGGAAATATCTCATTTGACTGTGTGGAGATTCTCAATTAGACGGTAGCACTTGGAATAAATCTTCACGATCCTTCTAACCCTGGCCTACTTTTCAAAATGCACGCTCGAAGATATCTCAAAAATATTAGGGTGTTCCGTGTGCGATATTAGTGCATAACTTTTCGAAAGAAGAACAAAAGGCTACCCCTGTCCCCATGCCCATTGTATCTTCAATAAAGAAAAACTCTTGATAGGTCGTCTTGAAGGAATCCCACAGTTCTTTGAGCTCTAGATGAGCAGGATGTGTAATATCATCAAATACTAGTGCTCCACCTGGCGCCAGATGCGAAAATGCTATGTCTAAATCTTTCTTTGCCCCCTCAAAAGTATGATCTCCATCAATAAGAATCAGGTCAAATAATTGAGGGTTAACCGGATTTTCAAAAAATCTTGGTAACGTTTCTTGCGACTTTCCAACTGTTAATTGACACCTTGGCACAATCCCCAATTTTGAAAGTTCTGCTTGAACAAAGTCTGGCCCTGGGTTAGTCGTGTAAATACCAGCTTCGGATAAAGAGGAATAATCAGGAATCCATAGATCAAACCCATAAGCCTCTGTTTTGGGTGATTCCTTAAGCACCATTGCCATGGAACGACCACGGCGAACTCCAACCTCCAGATAGTTCGTTGGCTGAAAAGTAAATGAATACCAATTTAAAAAGATCGAAGTATCCCAACCAGAATCTCCTGCTTCAATCGCACCATGCAGTCGTTGAATATTTTTTTCAAGCCAATAATCTTTTTCAAGTTTTGTAAGGACAGAAAGTACTCTCTGCTTGACTGCCCGGCTCGAAATATCCGCAATCAGGGGATTCACCAACTCAGAGGTTTGGATGGCAGATACACTTGGAATTGTGTTTTGTAGTGGATATTCCACAAGACTCTCAGTGTGTTTAGTAGAACTAAGACTTACATTAGGTTTCGGCTCAAAGGCTAACGTAGCAGACATCTTCATAGCTTCCATCGATTCTTCCTTACCATTCTGATTGATCTGTTTTTTGAAAATGGCTGAATTTCCATCTATGTATTGATTTGAAACCTTAGACCCATCCCGTTGATCTATGGGTTCAACTCGTATGACCTCAACCTGTTTCGAATCCAGGAATAGGACCGGGTTCGCCCATTGAGGAATTTCCCCCTTAGTGTTTTCCTGCTGAATAAATACACGCGGCTTTGCTGAATGATTCCGCAATGTCTGGGCTACGGCCTCTCTGATGACACTCGGATCCAGGTCCTTGACACAATGAACTCGCTCGTAGGAACAAACCCAGTTGCAGCCGTAACACTCCAAGGGTAAACACACCATCGATGTGAGAGGCGAATATGGAATAAATCGACCAAAATGGCCTCCGCCCATAATGACAACATTGGGAAGTCCAACGGCACAGGCCATGTGAGCCCCTGCCGATTCAGCTCCAATATACAGTCGGCATTTGCGCAAGAGCGCGGCCATTGTTCGTAATGTCGTCTTTCCCACGAGATTGATTACTGTAGGAATTTCTTTTTCCATCTTGGCAGCCGAATCCACCGACTCTGGACCACCAAGGATAACCATATGGTAGTCGACAAATGACCGAAGGACTTCCGGATAATACGGATAAAATCGGCATTCCTGTTGAGGGAATGGAAAGAAGGCAATAGTTTTAGCAGGATCCAAATTATGCTCTTGAAAGAATGTCTCAGCCTCGGCTTCATCTTCTGGGAGCGTCCAAACATGAGGCTCTAGATTGTCGACGGCAATGCCCAGCCCATTGAGAAAATCACGATGCCTGACTAACTCAGATCGGTGAGTTCCTTGACTAGGGATCAACTGCGTATACAACGGATTGCAATGATTGCGGTTTTCTTCTGAGATATTCGATAAGTCTCCTTCTAAACCGACAATCTTTCCTTGACGGTTAGTGAGGATCAGGAGCTCTGTCAAAGGTTCACGGGAATAGAGCGAATTGAGAGTGAGGTCAGGCCCAAATTCTCCGATTTCTTGGATAATGGTCTTTCGATACGCCTCATCACTCCAAGCTTTTTCTCGGTCAAAACAAATTACGGCATTAACAAAAGGAGTGGCCAGATACAGTTCACTAATGTGTTCCTGGCAAAGAACGACTAATTGAGATTCCGGATATTTCTGTCGTAGATGCGATAGCATCGACATGGCCAAAACAGTGTCACCAATTGAATCTGTACGAACAAATAACACCCGCTTGGGATCACCTGTCTGCGACAATGACTCCGCCTGATTGTAGGAAAAATTCCAACCTCCCTCTTGATCTTTTTTGGCCAAAGGGACAATACCCTGCGATTCTGCTGTATGCACTAGCGCCCCATCGTTCACCCACTGGAAATAATCTGCCAAACGAAGTGGGAAATTTGTTTGGCTTTGCAATTGGAGCCAACTGCCCACGGCCTGTTGATACCCGTAATAAATCTCTTTAAACCTGAGTTGCTCTTCTGTGACATAGGCGAAATGTTGAAAAATCAAGCCATGCGATTCGGTCTCATTGTGCAAAATTGGTTGAACTTTAGCCAAGTCAATAAGTTGTCCACCCGCTGTAGGACAACACAGACGCGGAGGTTCATGGGCTACCCAGCGACAACCAGGGGTGAATTTCCAAGTGCGTAGCCACTCGAAATCCGTATGATTTCCATAGGTATCTCTCGTAGTAATGACACGATTTTCTCCAACAAAATAATGGCACCGATAAAATGCTGCTGTTTTGTTAGGATGCCGCAGGAACAATTCTCGCCCTCGAATAATTTGTTCAACTGTCCAAAGCTCATCAACATCCAATTGCCAAAGTAGACATTCTTGCGTTATTTTTTTTAGGGGACAATTTACCATCTCCAACTTCCCATCCCACATTTCATCATCAGGCTTTCGATAAATGCTTATATGGTCGGGAAACTGTTGCGCCATTTCATCAAGAAACTCCGCGGTGCCATCATGACTCAATCCATTCCGATGCAGTTCATGAGAAATTCTACCGCCTGTTTTTCGACTCCAAGCCGTGTCATGATTCAACTCTGCAACACCTTCAACTATATGCCAATGCCATTTGAATGGGAGTCGGCGCAACACTTCAATATGATGTTGAATAAATGGTTGCCCGTTCAGCACAATGGTCAGAAAATGTATGGGCAATTGATCGAGGGATCTAGTAGCGATAGGAGCTGACTGGGAAGGAAATGCAATATAATTTTCGTAGAACGAATCTGAATCAATGACCTTATCCCCAATCATACCTTTGTCGCCAATTGCATGGCATTCGTAGCCATGTGATGCCAAGAAATCAAAGACCAGTCGGGCTTTAGTATTCAGGCCTTCGAGCATCTTCTGAGAAATTTCAAATTGCAAATATCGAATTGCTTTGACGGACAAGAGCCCTTGAGCTCCATGTAACGCATGAATTTCCGCTCCTTCAACATCGAGTTTCAGATAATCAATCTGTTGAATATTCTGTTCACGACAATACGTATCGAGAGTTACGGCCTTCACCTCTATGCTATTGACAATTGGAACTAAACGAGTTGAGTCTTGGGGATCTTCCATTTGAGGCCGTCCTAGACTATTCCAAGAAGAATACTCCTCGGGAAATTGATTCAAGATAACCGGCCCATCTTGGCCAACCACGGCCTTTGCAACCAATGTGACATTAGTCAAGCCGTCCTCGCGCAACCGATTAGCAATTCGCAACTTTGATGTAGGGTCTGGCTCAAAGGAAACAACCCTTCCCTGACTTCCTACCAATAGGCTAAACAATTTCGTGTATTTGCCAATATTGGCCCCCACATCAAACACCGTCATCCCAGGTTGAACAATATCTCGAACCATGAGCTGTTCTTTTTCCTCGGAATCGAATCGGTAACCTTCTGAGGTCGTTTCGGTCTTTAGAATATCCAAAACCTTGAGATACTCCTCCATTAATTGCTGCTTGAATTCACTGGCCTCAATAGCAATTTGTGCAAGATCTCGGCAACAGACTTGCTGAAACTCTCGATCAAAGGATTCGCGTGAGTTCACCCATCGTGAATGAGGGAATCCTTCCAAGGTGTGCGTGTGCCGATCCGTATCGTTGATGATGATGCCTGGAATGCCATGACCATTGGCAAACAAACTGGCATGTAAACGAGTTGTTACGACCAAATCGTACCGACGAAAGATCTCGAACAAATCGTGGTAAAATGAAGAAAACCGTACCGGTATCGAGTGTACACGTAGTTGATTTAGAAAATAGAAGTATTCACTCTTATGATGAGCAACGACCTCAACCGAATATTGTTGAGACAAAGCTAACAAGACATCAACAGCTAACTGGTATTGCTCGGCTGCACAGGTCTGATTCACTACCCCATGACCATGAGGCAATTGAATGGAAAACCCAATAGTTCGAATTCCATGCCCCGCTGGGATAGTCTTTACATGATCTACGGAAAGCAGTGCTGGACAATTCAAGTGTGCATAGGGAACCTTGAGCGTATGAATAAAATCCGGCGTCTTCTGTGTTCGACCAACAATAAGACGTGCATTTTTGAATATTGTGGCCTCTGGTTCCTCCGTAATGTGTTTCGCTACATAGTTATTTTCATACCCCGCCCCAATAAGGACAACACGCCCTTCCAGACGATTTTCTACCACCCAACGATATAGATCCTTAATTTCATGACCTGCGGATAGCCCGGCTATAATCACGGCATCGATATGATCTCGATATAGATTAAGGTCTCCTAAGGAGGCCAAATTGCTGATCCCTGAGAACTTATTTTGCGGAAAAAAATCGGCATTGAAATTGTAAAATAATAGATTCAAGGAACAATCGTGAAACAACCTCTTCAATACCTTCAAAACGCCATCTCGTACAAAGTCATCACCTGGATTCCAAAAATTTGTCCCGGAAATGACAATGTTTTTAATCATTTTCAGAGAACAGAAATTGGGATGACTTCTTGTCATAGCAGCATATCTCCTAGTTTCCTGTTCGCCTTTAGGAGTTTTTGACGTTTCATTATTTAATATCTTATTAACAAACCAACAGATGCTTTATTGTTTACAAATACTATGCCATTTGCTTTTTAGGCCCTGATCAGACTTTCAAGCTTAGCTCTCCTGATAAAATTGGTTTTTCATTTACCGGAAGAGTCATTGCTCAAACCCTTTCATTGTTTCCTCTTTCACTGATATTCCTTATCAAGCTAGATAACAAAGCCTTGGAAGGTATCCAAAAAAGGCACTATTAGATCTAGTTGCTGCCCAGTCCAATAAGTAAGCAGAAACTTTTACTAAGAGGTAACGCTTGAAGAAATTAATCAGATTTTGGAGGAGTTACTTGACGCTGAGGCAAGGCCTTCAGTTGCGAGGGATCAGCCGATAGTGCATTAAGGTTTTCTTGGCGGACGGCTTCGTAGAGCTCTTCACGAAGGACGCGCATGTCTGATGGGCAATCAATGCCGAGTCGAACTTGCCCACCTTTGATTTGCACTAGGACTATTCGTATGTCTTCGCCAAGACGTATGGCTTCATCTTTTTTTCTCGTGAGTATGAGCATAGTGCCTTCCTTGGCTGAAAAGTCTTTAGTTTGTTCTATGTCTTTGTGATATGAATGACGGCTTCAATGTTGTGAAATTTTTCTCGAAAAAAACACTCCTACACCGATGCCGTTTCAGACACGACCTTTGACCCTTGTTCTTCTCGTTGAGCCGTCTCTTCTTCCGACATGAGTGGGAAATGTAAAGGAATCGATTCATGCAAAATAACTTGCTTGCCTTTCCGCGTACGCAAATTCACCACAAGGGGTGCACGTAGATTGGCGGTAGCTTGTTCTGGCTGCCCCGAAGGAATAGTCACCACTGCGAGAATGAGCACGGGATCAGCTTGAGTAATGCCTAATTCAGCTAAGCCTTCATCTGAAATCTGAGCATGGAATTCTTGATCTATTAAATGGACATCGATAATGACCAAAGCTAAATTTGGTTCTTTGATCGCTTGAAACCATTGATAATGGCAATCTTCTGCGACATCCAGAACCACAAATTGTTGAACCTCAGGAAATCCCACAAGGCCTGAGGGAAAGGTTAACAACGTATCTTCGGATACCTCAAATTCACCAAATCGACTTGTTTGAATCGTCATCATGTTACGTTCTCCAAAAATTTCTCTACATTGGCCCAATGCGACCGTTACATCACGTGATCGACTGTTCTTCTACGCTTGACTTCCAGATAGACAGGCTTCCACCGTTACAGGTTTTCGTAAAGCCTCGTTACAGACCTGAGATAATTCATCCAGATCATACGGTTTTTGAATGAATCCCACGACTCCTTTATTAAGCAATTCCTGTACCGCATGATTGCGATCATATCCAGTACATAATAATATTTTACTATCTGGACGAAGACGCCGTATCTCAGTAAAACAATCAGGGCCACTCATATCTGGCATAACCATATCCAATAAGACCAAGTCCATATGATGGGTCGGGTCTTGAAGAAAGGCCACGGCCTCTTTCCCGCTATACCGCACAATCGTGTCATACCCCAAATACTCTAAGATCGCTTGAGCGGCCTCAGCAACCTCCTTCTCATCATCAATGATCAACACAGTCCCCGCTCCCAATGAATGTACTGCAGCCACTGGTGCAACAATGGGCTGAGGCTTCTCACACACCACTGAAGGCAGATAGACCCGCATCGTGGTTCCAAGGCCTAACGTGCTGGTTACCCCAATGTAGCCATGATGGTTTTTGACAATTCCATACACCATAGCCAATCCCATCCCAGACCCCTGGCCTTTCTCCTTTGTCGTAAAAAATGGCTCAAAGACTTGTGCCTGTACATCCTGGGACATCCCCTCCCCTGTATCTGTGACACGTACCACCACATAGTCCCCAGGAACGAGTCCAGGAATCGTTGACGCCTGTTCAGAGGATACGAGCTCATTACTTGTGCAAAAAATCAGTTCGCCTTTCTGTGACATCGCGTCTGCAGCATTCACGGCCAGATTCATCAAGACTTGATAGAGCTGATTCTGGTCACCCACCACCCATGGTTCATCAGCGGCAAGGTCAACTTGCATAGCAATCGCCTTATCCACTGTCCGGCCTAATAATCCCGTCACCTCTCGAATCACATGGTGTATATCAACAGGAGCATGATGATATTTGCCTTGCCGCGCAAATCCTAATAATTGAGATGTCAGTTCTTTGCCCCGACGTACAGCTTTTTCAATAACATCTCCCGCTTTCCAAGAAGGATTTGAGTCATCCACTTGGGCTTTCATTAAACTTGAATGTGCAAGAATGGCTGTCAGAATATTATTCATGTCGTGAGCGACTCCTGAAGCCAATCGCCCAACAGCTTCCATTTTTTGTACCTGGCGCAATTGTTGTTCGAGGGTGGCATTTTCTTGTGCCATATGCTGACGCACCGTCATATCTCGTGCAACATAGAGGGTTTGCTGCTTTCCTTGAAAGCGAACGACCCGTTCTATAACTTCAATCGGCAAATCCGTACCATTTTTCCGTCTGAGCTGGGCTTCAGACCACTTTGATTCTCGATCGTTACTCGCATCTTGTGAAATCGCTGAATCATTCAACAGCGGTGATTGAATGCCCACGAGCGAGGTTTCGATTAGTTCATCAGACACATAGCCTAACTGCTGAGCCCCGCTGGCATTGATATGACGAATGATACCCTGCTTGTCATAAATCACCAAAATATCTGGAAGCATTTCGAACAACCCCCTAAATTGAGCTTCCGATTCTTTTAAATCACCCGTTCGTACTTCGAGAAGATGTTCAACTCGTGTTAATGCACGCTCCCATCGCCATTTCTCACATAGAGTCATGAGTATGTGTGGATCACATCCCATAGGCAAACACCGATCAGCCCTACCAGTGAACGCAGCAACGCTATGATTTTGATCACTGACACCAATCACAATACCCATGGCATGAGGATATATTTGCTTACACCATATGAGAAATTCTTTGGTCTCCATATCCGCCATAGGATGATCGACAATAATAAAATCTGGAGCTATCCTCATTTTTTCAGACTGCACAAGATTTCCAGATTTCCACTCGTGAACGTGCCATCCTCGTTCAAGCAAGACTGGACGAATCCGTTCTATTTCTGACGCTTGTGACGAAACCAACCAGACCTGAAAACCCTTAGGCTCCTCTTGCTTTTCAAGAAGTAATTGAACCTTTTGTCGAATGAGTGCCGGTTCCGCAGGCAGAGGTAAAAAGCCAGAGGCCCCAATATCTGCCACTAGTGCTTCGGCATCTATTCCTGAATAGGTTGCTGAAACGATAAGAACTGGAGGCACGTGATGTCCTGTCGGACCTTGGGTATGCAGTAACTCACAAAAACGCCAGCCGTTGATGCCTGGCATATGCAGATCTAACACGATCCCATCAGGAACATGTCCTTCTTGCAACCATTCCCACGCAGACGTCGAACAAGTAAACCGAACCACCTGCTCATAATCTTGCTCTAGTAAACTTGCCAGGAGATGAAGTTGCACGGGATCGTCATTAATAACAAGCAGTGTAGCCATACTTACGATTTAAAAAAGACAGGCGAGACATAATTTCCTGCGAATGTTTCTTCTGATTCATTGCCAAACTGCACATGCTCCACACCATTCCGCCCATTGTGTTTCACGTTATACAGAGCTCCATCTACAGTCTGTATCACTCGTTCAATTGGAATCGGCTTGGGCTCATCCCAAGTCATCACTCCTTGACTAACGGTCACCGTCAAATCGACATGATGAGAACGAAAGGGCTCAAATGCGATCTCTTCCTGAATGCGTTCGGCTAACTGAATGGCCTGTGAAGCATCACTATTAGGGAGCACCACCAAAAACTCTTCTCCCCCATAACGGCCAATTGAATCATAAGAACGCAAACAATGCCGCATACGCCGAGCAACTTCGATCAACACTTGATCACCAACAACATGACCATACGTATCATTCACATTTTTAAACGAATCTAAGTCCCCTAAAATCAGACTCAAAGGCTGAACTTCACGATGGGCTCGATTAATTTCACTCATGAGAACTTCAAGAATCGCACCATGATTAAGGATTTGCGTCAGAGGATCTTGCATAGCTTGGATACGCAATGTTTCCTGGGCAGAAATGAGCTCATTCTGCAAATCAACAATACGCTTTCCCGACCGCAACCTCGCTTCTAACTCAGCTAAATGAAAGGGCTTCGTTAAATAATCATCGGCTCCTGCATCTAACCCAATAATTCGATCCTCTGGGTTATTTCTTCCTGTCAATAACACAACATAGACATAGGGACAGTCGTTTTTAGCCCGGATTTTCTGACAAAGATCCGGGCCATTCAGACCGGGCATCATCCAATCTAAAATGGCCACATTTGGAACCATGCCTTCTTCAATGAGCTTCCAGGCAGAATCCCCATCAGTACACGAAATTACTTCATGTCCCCATTGACGCAAACGATAGACCACCATATGGAGCGTTAAGGGATCATCATCAACAACAAGAATTTTCATCACGACCCTAAAGGTTAGATGTCTTCAGTATGGTGTACGAATCGGTACAGAAAATATTTGAAAAATTACCGAATAAAATTCAATAAACTCGTATCAAATTGGCGAGTCAATGTAGCCATGGAAGCATCTAATGTAGTTTGCAAAGACGTGAGTTCGGAAGCCACTTTGGCAAAATCAGCATCTTCAAATGTAGAACGTAGTGTTTGGGTATTCACGGTCACCAAATCTAAGCTATCTTTCACCGTATCTAATCGATTCACCCGCGCTCCAAGAGACGCCCGGGCATCGGTCACTTGTGGCAAGGCCTCATTAAACTGCCCAATGGCAGCAGCAATTCCATTCACATCATTCGTCACTAAGGCTTGATGAAAGTCTTGAAGATTCTGAAACAGATCAACGTTTGGGCC
>JAVJHY011079045.1:14080-65504 GCA_035593235.1 Phascolosoma agassizii | reverse complement strand
TATTTTATAACTGATTTCGTTTAGTCGCATATTTTCTCCGAAAAATCTGTGTTAATCTGTGTAATCTGTGGTAAAATATAAAGCGTTCTTCTGTATTATTGGTTGTGTGGATGTAATTGTTTCCTGAGTTTATGGTGCTAAAGTACGAAATAGAACACCACGAATCAACAGACGCGAGTGACCTCTGTGGTGGAGGCGAGAGTAAATAGCGCGCTGTTGTTCTTAACGTTCTATGCCTTTGAGTGTTCTGTAGTTCATTAAAAACTAGTACGGGGTTACTTTCAAAAACTAGTACGAAAACTAGTACGGGGTTACTTTTCGAAAACTAGTACGGGGTTACTTTTAAACTGACGTAAGTCCTTAAAATTTTTAGAATCAGCTCATATCTCATACATTGAAGTCCTATTAAAAAGTAACCGCGTACTAGTTTTACCGCGAATTACCAGACTTCCTCATACAGCTTGAATAGAGAACACAACTCAGGGGGGGGGTATCTGTTTATTCTGAACTCGTAACATCCAACATACTCACGTATTCCAGTAGCGAATCATGTGACCGTATTCACCGTGCTGAATAGTTACGAATTTTCTTCCTTCTCAAAATCCTCGAAATACAAGAGTATTACTGTGGTTTTGCTCAGTCAGGAAATCCAAATCTAACCTAAATCTGAGCGCTAAATGTGCAAGTTATTTATGGACAGGTCCTTAGAGTTACTTTATCGCCTGGGCGTTTTCAACAAGCTCCTTGAATTCGCGCTTTAGCCCTTGAGGGTCTTTGCTTATGGCGCCATCAATAAGTTTGGCTATGTCACTAAAAGTGTAATCCCCAGCAAAGGCACTTTGGCGAAGAAGTTGTCCGAAGTAAACTACCGCGGCAGCTAGGCGAAAACCTTCACTAGTTTCATTTATCTCATTCATGGCGATGTTTTTTAGTATCGGATATTCTATAAGTGTCGATTTGCTACTCTTCGGTTGTTTATAACGGATTTTTACGAACGCAAGTTCTCCATTTACTTTCTCTGGGACTATTGCTTTTTCTAGTTTCTTGCTTTGTTGATATCTAAGCTCGGTCTTTAACTTGCTCGCAAGTGGGCTATTGGCAAGGACTATTTCATAGACCGCTGTTACGGTATGTCCTGAGCCGATTTCCCCTGCGTCTATTTGGTCGTTGTTGAAATCCCGAGTGTTTAGCTTTCTATTGTCGTAACCAATAAGGCGATATTCGATTACCTGTTCGGGGTTAAACTCTACTTGGAGTTTGACGTCTTTTGCTACGGTAATCATGTTTGATGCCAATCCCCCTTGTCCGAGCACTTTTCGAGCTTCCTTGAAGGAGTCAATATAGAAATAATTGCCGTTTCCCTTGTCGGCAAGTTGTTCCATGTTTTTCTCCTTGATATTGCCTGTTCCGAAACCAAGGGTCGTCAGTGTAATTCCAATTTTGCGTTTTTGCTCAATGAGATTCATCAAGCCGTCAAAGCTGTAGGTGCCTACATTGAAATCGCCATCCGTTGCAAGAATTACGCGGTTTATGCCTCCTTTTTGTAAGTGCTTTTTAGCAATGGAATATGCCATGTCAATTCCAGCACTGCCGTTTGTTCCGCCACCCGCGTTTAACTTTTCAATTGCTGAAAGAATCGTATGCTTATTATTTCCTGTGGTCGATTCAAGATGCACTCGAGCGCTGTTAGCATAAGTGACGATTGCTAGTCGATCGTGTGAGCGCATGTTGTTTGCAAGTACTTTTAGGGTTCGCTTTAGAAGCCCAATCTTGTCGTCTGAATTCATCGAGCCGGAAATATCAGCGAGAAATACTAGATTCCAAGATGAATCTTCAAGGTCAATAGCATCACGCGCCTTGATTCCAAGCCTTAGTAAGTAGCGCTCTGGCTCAAGAGGTGAGGGAGCTATCTCATAGTTAACTCCAAAAGGCTCCTCTGACTGAGATGGGTAGTCATATGAAAAGTAATTGATATACTCCTCAATACGCACAGAGTCCGGTGGTGGGAGCTTTCCCATTGATAAGTATCGGCGCATGTTACTATAACTTCCTGTATCGACGTCAATTGAGAAAGTAGAGAGTGGTTCGATACTCACCAGAGTTCGGGGGTTCTCTTTGTATCGGCCGTATACTTCGTTTGACGGGGTAGGCTGGGAATATGGAATTTGGTAGTGCTGTTGTGGGGATTTTACTCGGTTGTAGCGCCTAGGTTCGGTTACGGGTTGTTCTTCTGTCGATTTCCCGAGAGGGCCGAATTGGTCGAATAAGAACTCAGGTGCAACAGTATTAGCAGCTGAGTAAGTTCTGTGTTTTTCGAAATCACGCTCAACTCTTGCCTGTAATGCGTCTTCTTTTTTTGTGCGGGTGCTCTCGTCGTTTGCACCGACGCGTTTTTCCCCTTTTAGCTCATTTGAGTAAAGATGCTTATCGTCTCCTCGTTGTGTAGTGCGAGTATCGTATATACTTCGTGGTTTTGCAGTTGGAACAGGTTTAGTGATGGCATCATTCGTATGCATTGGATACACTCCTGTAGCAAAATTGCCTGTTATTGAGCTACCAACTCCAGAAAAAGCTACACTCCTCTTCCTCTGTGAGCCGAGAAACGTAATGCTAATTACTGCTATTACAGCAACGACCATAGTGCTCAGCGAGTATTCGAGCACGCGGCCTTGTAGAACCTTACTTGTTTTTCCAAAAAAATTCATAATCATATCAAACATCCTTACCCATGATGGGTTACAACCCTCTACTTCATCCATAACGGTCACCGAAAAAGCTGGGCTCAATTCATGTTGTTCATGAGCGATATGCTTTTCGGCACTGACAATCTCTTTGTAATCATCGAAAGCAAGCTTGCAACTTTTACAGCTCTCCAAGTGCTTCATGACTAGTTGTTTGTCCTTTTCAGACAATGTGCTTTCGATAATATCTAGAAATTTATTTCTTATTCGCGTGTGAGTCATGTTTTATTCTCCAGAGTAAGCTTTACGTACTTGTAAGCGCGCAGTGTTTAGTCGGGATCGCACAGTGCCGATAGGGATGCCAAGAAGAGTGGCTACTTCTTCATAGCTCTTTTCTTCAAAGCACCGAAGCACAAGTACATCTCTGTATTTAGGTTTTAACTTTGAAATAATGAGTCGAATCTGTTCGACTTTTCTCTGTCGTTCGGTTTCGAGATTGTCATCACTTATCGCGTCTGTTCGCGTATCTTGTTCGAAGGAGAGAGTCCTTTTTTGGTTTTTATATTTTCGTGATGTGAAGTAAGTATTTGTGTGGTTTAGAGCAATGCGAGTAAGCCACGTAGTGAAGCGGGCGTCCTTTCTAAATTGGCCCAGATGACGATATGCTTTTAGGAAAACCTCTTGAGTTAGATCTCTTGCGACCTCACTGTCGCCTACTTGGCGCATTATCATACAGTAAATTCTATTCTGATAAGCAGTCACTAGATGCCTAAACTCCTCTTTTTCACCGCGAAGTACCCGGCAAACAATGCTCGCATCATTATGCGGCCTGTCCTCGTCAGAGGTCGCCTGAGCACTGGTACTTGATTCAATTTTGTCACACATTCATGAACCTCATTTGAGTTCTATGTTTACTTTGACTAGGAAAATACAGAAAAGTTCGATTTTTCGTAAGAAGCTGATTTTGATGTGTAAAATCAGGACTTATCGTATGTTACTTGAGATTTCACAGTAATGACGAGGGAGCTTACTTATCTTTTCCCCAAAGCTCTTTAAGTCGCCGATCTCGACCGCAGCTTTGACGGTAAAATCGATAGCGGATTGGGTTTTTACTGTGATAATCTTGATGGTAGGTCTCGGCGGGATAAAAGATTTCTAATGGAGTAATTTCAGTTACAACTTGAGGGATGTTTTTGTTGTTAGCAATTCTTTCTTTCGATTCTAAGGCGATGGCCTTTTGTTTGTCGTTGCTATAAAAAATAGCAGCGCGATATTGGGACCCATGATCGCAAAATTGCCGGTTTTTTACTGTGGGGTCGATATTGCGCCAAAAAACATCAAGCAACTCTTCGTAAGTTATGACTTTTGGGTTAAAAGTAACTTCGACCGCCTCAGTATGTCCGGTGTCGCCACGTGAAACTTGTTCGTACGTAGGGTTCTTGACATTTCCACCGCTGTATCCGGAAGTAACGGATTTAACACCAGTAAGTTTTTCAAAAGGTGGCTCCATACACCAAAAACACCCTCCGGCAAATACAGCGGTTTGAAGCAAAGTGTGCTCATTGGTGTTATTGGCTTCTGGATTGTCTTTCGACTCTTTTTTCTCAAAGAGGGTTAGAAATTTCCCGTATCCTTGCTTTTCTAGATCTTTGGCTGCAATAAATCGCAGTGCTGCTGAATTAATGCAGTAACGCTGAAAAGTCGGCGCTGGCCCATCTGGGAAAACATGTCCCAAGTGAGAATCAGCTTGCCGGGAGCGCACTTCGATTCGCTTTTGGAACAAACGACTATCCTTTTTCTCAATTATATTTTCGCCAATCAAAGGAGCGCTAAATGATGGCCATCCAGAATTGGATTGATACTTGTCAATGGAACTAAACAGTGGTTCACCAGACACGATGTCTACATAAATACCGGATTCCTTATTGTTCCAATACTGATTCTCAAAAGGAGGCTCCGTCGCGTCCTCCTGGGTGACGCTATATTGTAGGGGGCTTAGCTGAGTTTTAAGATTTTTGCTCATTTTTAGGTTTTCACTTAAAGCACTACTGCTTAGAGCTACTATGGATATTAACGCGAGTAGTATTGTTGGTAAAGAGAACATATGAAGAAGGAATTATTGTATAACGCTAGGGTGTTAAGCTCCAAGCTTCTAACCATTGTTGGTTAGAGCGCTCTAGTGTGTAATGTTCGAGTAGCTGCCTTTCCATATCTGGCATATGAGCTGCTCCGTAGAAAATCCCTATTCGTTTCTTTCCTAGAGATATTTGTTTCTTTAGGACGTTAATAGCGACTTTGTTTCGCTCCGTTATGAGAGTAGAGCCATTTGGGCCGCTCATTAGAGCTGTGATGTCGTCTAAGTTGTCAAATTCCCTGGCAAGTATGCGCTTTAGAGCTAAAGCTCTGTTTGGGTCGAGAAGGGCTAATAATAGACCTAACTCATTGCCTTTGTTTTCTTGGGATTGCTGTTTAGCATAACTGGCTGAAAAAATCCGTAGCAGCATTGCTCCGAATCCCCCCTCTCGTTTTCGGAATGATTCAAAAAGACGCTCCGGAGATAAGTCTGCGTGGACAAAATTGCTTTTTGTGTAATCAATGCTTTCTAGTTGAAAGTCCAGTTCAAGTAAATTCTTCATGCCAGACTGGACGAAGGATATGGGGCTGTCGCTTCTTAACTGAGCAGAGGGGACAGTTTGTCCTTCTGGTGCTACCAATTCATAAAGTAAGGCATCGTATTGCCTAAAAATTTCGTTTAACTGTTTGTAGTAAGAAGAATCTCCTACATGCACAGCACCTATTAAATCGACATAGAAATTTTGCACCGAAGGGCTTTTGGTTACGTACCTAGTTATAGAAGTTTCAAGTGCAAGTGGTGCTCCATTCGAGTCGCTATTTAGCCGTAAAAATTTGACTTGGTTGTTGTTACTAATAGAATCGGCTATTGCGTGTCGCGCACTACTAAACTGGGATAGTGTTATGGTGAGCAGGAAAAGAAGAGAAAAGGTAGTATTTCGAGTATTGCGCATCGTTACAGTATAGACCTTATTTTTGTCTTAAGGTAGTACGTGTTGATGTAAGTCATTAGTGTTGCGCTATATCGTTATCAGGATCGGGGGGACAAACATCATCAGTCCTGTTTTTAAATACCTCTGCAATGAGTTCAACCGCTTCTGCTATAAAGTAAAATTCATCAGTTAATTTCTCGAGTGCTTTTATGGCGGTTTGTGATAGTTTGGAATTCTGACGTTCTTTTGTTTTTATCATGATTCTTTGCTCTGTTTTTTTGCTCTGTTTTTTTGAAATGCGAGTTCTAGTCTGCTGCTCCAAACCATTGCAGGAACTGGGCCATTAGAACTTATATGTCTGATGGCGAGAAACGAATTGCGATTCGTTTTTTATTTAGGAATTATGGGGGGTTGCGAACGGTCTACTGTCTTCTAGCTGTGTCAACACTTAGGCAGTTCGCGGTGGTTTAGTGACGCATTGTTATAGGGAACGCATTCTAAAGAACAGTTTTATTAAGTATGTTTTTGATGCGTGAAGTGTTGTAAGTCTTTTTATGGACTAATGTTTGTAGTCCATACATGTCGAAAGTCGTTTTATGCGTATTGCATTGCCTGGAACTGGATGGGTCGAACTTGAAATAGCTGGCTTTGGAAGCCGAGCCCTCGCCTATGTAATGGATTTTTGTCTCCGGTGGCTCATTGTGGGGTTAGTAGCGGTTATTGGTTTGTACGTTTACTCGATAATAGGAGATGCGGAGGGTTTCATTCATAGCTTGGTGCCACAGAATGTAAAATTAAATAGCGATAGTTTTGATGCTTTAAAAGGTATTGTCGCAGTATTTTTTGCCTTTATTTTTCTTATAGAGTTTGGGTATCCGCTTTATTTTGAGGTTGTTCACCAGGGAGTAACTCCGGGAAAGAGGTTGTTTGGCCTTCGTGTTGTGGATGAGCGTGGGCTTCCAGTAGGATTTCAGGCGTCGGCACTTAGAACATTACTTTTAATTGTTGATATAATGCCGGTATTTGGATTTGTAGGGCTTGTAAGTATGTTGCTTAGTAAGAACTCGCAACGGCTTGGGGATTTGGTTGCTCAGACATTGGTTATTTACGATGAGAAAACTATATCGGATGTCACGGACACTTTACGCAATCGTAGAATTAGTGACCTGAATTTTGAATTACCGCTAGAGCACTACAACTTGCTAGAAAAGTATATACAACGCCGTGGTGCACTTGCTCAGCAAGCCAGCAAACGGATGCAAGAAGGAATGTTAGAAGCGCTGAGGCCACATATAGATGAGTCGAAAGATGTTCTAGATAAAAGCCAATATAGTAGTGACGATGAATTACTAGAATGGATATATTCGCATGCTACGCCTGTGAAAAACACCCTATCGTAGTGTAGAAAACATGAAGGTAGATGAACAAAAGGAAGTAACTGAACGTTTAGCTGACATAGGTGGAAAGCTCAGATTACTTGAACTTAAGTCTCAGACATTGTCTGGAGACACTCTGTCGGAGATTGCACACGCTCATCAGGAGCTTTGCGAGCTTTATGCATTTCTTTCGACCTTTTATCCAAATACTTCTCAAGCGAGCGAAGCATTAAGGCTTATTCACTACGGACGTCGTATGCTTTATGGAAAGCGCTTGGCTACTGCTCAAGTAATTAAGAAGGGGAAGCTATTGAAGCGTCTTCCAGTTGCCTTTGCTCAAGTTAGAGGTTACTGCGCGATAGCTGCGTGCATCTTTATTTTGAGCGCTGTAGTTACGGTTCTAATGGTTTCTCTCAAGCCCAGTCTAGGTTGGCATATGTTGTCTGAGGAGGCTATTTCAAACCTGACTCAGGGAAAGCTTTGGACAGATGAAATTCAAGGGATGAGTTCTTTGGCTTCATCGAAAATTGCGACAAATAACATTGGTGTTGCGTTTACAGCGTTCGCTTTAGGGATAGCGGGTGGCTTAGGGACGTTTTTGATTATTATTGTTAATGGCGCATCTCTTGGTGGCATATTTTGTGTAGTAGCGCAGTATAATATGGCATTTGAACTTTTTACTTTTATTGTAGCACACGGAGTTTTGGAGATTTCGGTCATACTTGTTGCTGCCGGTTGTGGTTTATTCTTAGGAGATGCTCTGATTTCTCCGGGATCTCTGAGTCGAAAGCATGCTTTGCAAAAGCGAGCACGCCCTGCTATCGATGTGGTGCTTTTTAGTGCGCTCTGTTTAATTCCAGCGGGACTTGTCGAGGGATATGTATCCCCCGAACCGCGCATTGCTTTTGAGGCAAAACTAGCGCTAGGCCTTTTTTTGGGAGTTGCTTACTGGTTTTGTTTGCTTAGGGGTAAAGATGCCTTCTGGTTTAAAACTAGTACCGGGTTGTTTTTTAATAGGACTTCCGTGTCTGGAAAATGAGCTGATTCTAAAAATTTCAAGGACTTAAGTCACTTCAGTTTAAAAGTTACCCCGTCCTAGTTTTAAACCCCGTCCTAGTTTTAAAAAATATGAATTCTCTATTGACGTTTCTTTGCGCGTTTGAGTTTCGCGCGCAAATCTCTTTGCCATGTGCGAAACTCTCTGCGAAGATGATTTAGCCATAGAAGTGAGTAGCCTGCCGGGGACAATATTAAGTGCAAAATTTGCTTTTGCCATTTGCTGGTGAAGCAAAATATATGGGATAGCATGTTAATTTCTGTTAGAAGCTGCTCTTTCCCAGAAAGTCTTGGTATTTTAAAACCATAGTCTGGAATAGCGTGTCCTTGACGTCGTCTTGTTTCTATTATTCTAAATGCCCTGTGGCGTTTTTCGGTCCCCATCATTTGATTAGAAGTTCGCGCAAGCTTGCTAGTTAGTGGCATAAGTTCGATACTACCGACTTTTTTCGCGTCTTTTAGGATATTATTGGCTTTTTCGTTTCGCGCAAATACAAAGCTGTATCCATCGTGGAAATCAATTTCATCACAAGGGCGCGGCATCCACGGGTCTCCAACTGCAATGTCAGCAAATTCGGCAGTTGAGTCGTAACAAGTTAAGCAGCGAGAGGGGGTATAGAGCCGATATAGGATGTTGATCATTTCCATTGACGATGGTCTAAACCCACGTGCTTTAGGAAAATATACCGGAACTAAAGTATTATCGGACAGAAGCAAGTGTGGAGTTCCTGGATGCTTTCCGACTCTGGAAATGAATTTTACCGCATTGTTCGTGCGCTCCCCTAAGCTTTTCCAGATTTCTTCAAACGCTTCATCCTCAATAGCCGCATGGCAAAAAAGCCCAATAGTTAAAGTTATGCGCTCTCGAATTTTTTTGTCTAAGCGTCGCGCCTTATGAAAACCATGAATCTGGCATGGTAATCCCACCAGTGCATATTTCCCTTCAACTTTGCGAATCTCTTCAAATACGGAGTTAGTGGCAACAATTGAGTATTTTGACTTAGTTGCTGCAAAAATCTCTTCTCTTGTTCGAGCTACTATGGGCTTACCTTTCCAGAGTGTTTTGTCATCGGACGCTATAACTATAGCGCCATCTATCACCTTTCTTTCGAGCAGAGATATGAGAAGTGCAGTGATTAAACCGCCACTTGTTGACTTCTGTCTAATATCGCTATCGACAGCATTTGATAAATAAGCTTCGCAGAAAGTGCCGTGCATGTCTTCGATATTGGCAGGGTCGCCAAAGATTTCAGTTGCAATGTCTTGCGATTCGAATTGATCCCCGGGGCATACCTTAACGCATAAGTCACAGTCCGTGCAGGCTGAGAGATTTTTAACCTCTGGGTACTCACGAGAGTCCAGACCAAGTACTTTTGTTGGACATATTCCTATGCATGTGCCGCAGCGATGGCATAGGTCGTTATCGATTATTTGAGAAAGAGCTAGTAGTGCTCTCGGAGGATCTTCGCTTGGAATCAAGGCCAAGTTAAGTGGTTTAGCAGAAGAGCTAGTTTTTCTTAGGGGGATATTACTCATAGTAAAAAGGTCTAAACGTTTAATGTAACTCCTTATCCAGTGAGTGATTATTAACCTCAACTAGCTCTTGAGGCAAACCTGTGATAATACCACACCAGGATAAGCGTTTTTATTCATGCAGACAGATTATCACTATGGTTGATACTAGTAAGGATTCTTCATCTGAGCACCGCTTGGGCTCTGAAATTCTAGAGCCCGCGATGACTCCACAGCAGAGGCAATTTACATCGAGCTCCGATTCTCGCGTGAGTGCGTATAAGGAGTTATTGGTGGGGGAAAGGGGATGGGTAACATTTCTTTCCTTTGAAATGTATAATTTACTTTTTTCAAATATGCCGAGTATTCTCGGTATAGGGCTTCGTTATTCAATTCTTTCGCGTTTTCTGGCTAGTTACGGTAAGGGAAGTGTTGTTGGTCGTGGAGTGATCATCAGACAGCCGCATCGAATGTCGTTTGGGCGAGGTGTTATCATTGATGATTATGCGGTGCTAGATGCACGTGTGGGGAAGGCCGAAGTTGGCATTGAGTTTGGTAATAATATATTTGTCGGAAAGCACTCTATCGTTGCTGCAAAAGGGGCATCTATTCGACTTGGCAACGCTGTGAACATCAGTAGTCATTGTCGTATTGCTACAACTAGTGGGATTGAAATTGAAGATAGTGTTTTAATTGCTGCTTATGCGTATATAGGTCCTGGGAATCACAGCTTAGACGATAAAGATGTTCCGTTGATTGAACAAGCAATGGAAAACCGTGGAGGAGTGCGTATTGGCGCGCGTAGTTGGATAGGTGCTCGTGCGACGGTGCTTGACGGTGTGACAATAGGGCGAGAGGCTATTGTCGGCGCTCATTCCGTAGTTACTAAGGACGTGCCGGAACGAGCTATTGTTGCCGGGACTCCCGCGAAGATTATTCGTTATAGGGATTGAGCAGACGTCCTAAAGTTGTTGAGGTTCTCACGTCGATCTTCGCAATGATTTGGGTCTCCCATAACTATTGATGTGTTAATGACTCAATAACTATGGGAGAATAATTGCCAAGAGTTGTCTTGCTAAGAGTTGTCTTGCTAAGAGTTGTCGTCTGTAAGATGTACAACTATTTTTGCTTGTTCGCGCAGTTTTTTAAGTCGCTTCGACAGCAACTCAGTTCGGCGTGTCCTTAACATTTGTTGTTTGATTTGCTCGCTCACTTCTTTGTACTTTGGCTCTCCTCCACCGCGTTTGTCCTCTACTTTAATAATATGAAATCCAAACTGAGTTTTAACCAAGTCGCTAATATCCCCAGGTTTTAAAGAGAAGGCAGCATCTGCAAATGGTTTGACCATCTTGTTTTTTGTGAAGTAGCCTAGGTCCCCTCCCTTCGTTTTAGTCGGTCCTTCGGAATGAGTCTCTGCTAGTTTTGCAAAGTTAGACGGGTCTTTTTTAGCGTCAGCTAGGATTTTTTCTGCGGTTTTCTTTACTTTGCTTAACACTTCATCTTTTGCGCCTTCTTTGACTTTTAGAAGGATGTGACGCGCTCTTACTTCGTTGGGTTGTGTGTATTTTTTGGGATCCGCGTCGAAAGCTGCGCGCAGCTCTTTTTCATCTACGGTGATGTCTTTGTATACTTCTTTTGTTATGTATGACTGAATGGAAAGATCTCCTTCGATTCCCTTGCGAAACTGAGCCTCATCAATTTTGTGCTCCTGTAGTATCGATGCCCAATTTTCGCTAGAACCAGAATGAGCTTTTATTTTGTCTATAGCAGTCGAAACATCACTGTCGCTTGCTTTTAGACCAAGCTTAGTTGCAGCCTGCACAAGCAATTCTCTTTCGATCATCTTGTCCAGAACACGTTTGCGCAAGAGGTTGATCTGTGCTTTTCCGGAAGTCAGGCTGTTTAGCTGTGAGCCTAAGCGACGCTGCAATTCGAATTCGACCTCACTGTTCTTGATCTGCTTAGCGTTTATTTCCGCGAGCACCTTGTCATCGCTTTTAGCGGCTTTATTTTTTTCTGGTGCCTGTGAGTCAAGTGCAAAAGCTCCATGTGGGTTCGTTGCAAATATAAAGAGGGTTCCGCAGATGGCCACGGCTTTTGTGAGGAATCGTGTGGGTGAATTTAATGCTAGCATATTAGTTTTCGCAATTTTCATTAGTAATCTCTCTCGGTTATTAATCTCCTGCAAACAAGCATCTCATCCCTCTTAGTTACATGCAAGTATCTCCATGTTGTAAGCGTTCAGGGGGGCAGCAGTAGGTTTGATTGATGCTAATATTGTCAGAAATGTAAGTTCCCTAAGATTTGCTTTTCCTATAGTTCCTATGCTTGTATTATTCTCACTCGCTGCAAATTTACAAAAGAGATACTCTTTCCAAGCCTACCCTTAGTAAGTATAAAAAACCTCCTAAGTCACGCCATGAGCAGCAATTAGGAGTTTTTTTTCTTGATTTCCGAGAAAATTCCGCCCATTATGTGTCTTGAGATCAACTTAGGAGGTTTTATGCCAATTGGATTCATAGGTCGCAAAAAGGAGCTACTGACCCTACAAAACCTACACAAGCGCGAAGGGTCCCACATAGCAGTAGTTTATGGCCGTCGACGTGTGGGAAAAACCGAACTAATTCGCAGAGCTTTTTCAAATCAACTGTATTTTTCCTTTGAGGGACTTGAGAATCGTGGGAAACGAGAACAGATCCGAAATTTTATTTTCCAGCTTGAACTTCAAACAAAAAAGGAAATAAAAAAGACCGCTAGCATTACAGCATGGCGTGAAGCATTTGCCTTATTACTTCCCTACATAGAAGGAAAAACAGCTGTTATACTTCTAGATGAACTGCAATGGATGGCAAACTACAGAAACGATCTCATTTCCGACTTAAAAATGATCTGGGATCAGCACTTAAGTCAAAAATCAAAATGCACTCTTGTTCTCTGTGGCTCAATTGCTTCATTTATGGAGAAAAAGGTTGTCAAGTCAACTGCTCTATACGGAAGAACAGATCTTAGCATAAAGCTAAGTCCGTTTAAAATTCACGAGACAGTAGAATTTTTTCCAGAGCGTAGTTTCGAAGAAATACTCTTGGCTCAACTTATCGTAGGCGGAATTCCAAAATACCTCTCTCTCCTAGCCAAAGAAGAGTCTATACTCAGGGGCATACAAAGACTAACCTTTCTAGAAGGGGGATATTTCTGGGATGAATATGAAAGGATATTCGTCAGTCATTTTGGCCACTCTGATAAATACGAAGCTATTATTAATACATTGGGAGATAGACCATTCGGGTTAAGTCGAAAAGAACTACTGTACACACTAGGAGCACAAGGAGGTGGTGATTTTTCCAAAATACTTTATAACTTAGAATCCGCAGGCTTCATTAGTGCATTTGTGCCTTTTCATAAGAAAAAAAACTCTCGCCTAGTTCGCTATGTGCTAACTGACCCATTCCTAAAATTCAACAAAGCATTTCTCGAGACATATAAAAAACTGTCTAATCCTAACCCTAATTATTTTCTTCAGCATATATTTCCTTCTCCTAAATTTTCTTCTTGGTTAGGAGGAGCTTTTGAAGTGTTTTGTTTTAACCATGCACACGAGATAGCGAGAATCCTTGAATTTTCAGGAATTCAGTACAATGCCGGTCCATATTTCAGGCACTCAAGCAAAGGTGCACTTACTGGTGTTCAGGTAGACCTGATATTCGCCCGCGCAGATAAAGTAATCACTCTGTGTGAGGCAAAATACAGCAACCAACCAATTGGAATAGGTGTTCTTGAAGAATTCAATCAAAAAATTAATGCAATTCCTGAAATTCAAGAAAAAACAGTACAAAGGATTTTACTCACTAATCGCCCAGCCACAAAAGAACTAGAAAAAAGTGGTCTACTGAGTATAATTTGCGCGAAAGAACTCTCTAAATAAATGTCCGAGTAGGGCTGACCCTATATTCAGTCCAAGCATGAAACTAGTGCGATAAACCGGAGGGTTTCATAGAAATACACAACAGTTATTGAACTCTTACGCGTGGGTTGATATATCGCGGGTAAAATCCGCAACGTGGAGGAGTACTTTTCATCAGAAGTAGTGATATAGTGTTGTTTGTATATATGCCGAGGGGATTCGCTGTAGACATATAGCAATTTCAATTATGAAGCGATTGTAGTGCAATGTTTGCACTACCTTACAAAGACGGGATATTGTTAGGTTTTTATGGCGTGAATGCAATCTGCGCGCGCGCAAAGGCTGATGTTGATTTACGAGTAATATCCTATGACTACAGAGAGGGGGATTAATGGCTGACCGTGAGCCAAAAGTGGCTACAGCGATCAGTGACGCGCAGAGCATTATAGAGGCAGCGGAGAAGCGCGCTCACGATGTAACCTCGAAAGCCGAAAAGGCTCATGAGATAGCTAGGGAACTGGGATACAGAGCAGGCTATGAGCAGGGACGAGTGGAGGCGGTTGAGGAGGCTGTAGCCTGGCTTGAAGCGGATGCTGTTGTAAGAGAAAAGCTTGCGACCGAAGCTGCTCGTCTTGCTATTGCGGTTGCTAAAACGGTCATAGGGGAGCATGTAAAGATCAACCCAGAGTTAATTAGGACCATGGCTATGACTGCGCTGCAACAATCTGTCATTGGTGAGAGTGCTACGATTATAGTTAATCCTGCCGATTTTGAGATTCTAGAGAAAGCTAAATCAAAGCTTCAGCAAATTTCAGGTAATGCTACTATAGTTTTTAGAACAGATGAGGATATATCGAGGGGTGGGTGTGTAGTTAAAAGTGAATTTGGAGAGGTAGATGCTCGGATTGAGACTCTATTAGAGGTTGTTTCAAGTAGGCTTGGGTTTGGACATGGCGAAGACATATCCTAGTGATGTGGGAAATACGACAGAGGAGTTAGGTTCTGGGGATGATTCGACCGGTCCTGTGGTCATACCTGAAAGGGCTAAAGCTAGAATAATTCCAGAGATTAATTTAGATAATTATTATCAGAGACTTAATTCTCATGGTCCGCTTCCTGTCGTTATGCGAGGGCGGGTCAATAGAATTACGGGTATGGTAATTCAGGCACGTCTTCCCAACGCGCGTATCGGAGAATTATGCACTATAGAGCCTCACGGAAGACCACCGGTTTATGCTCAAGTGATTGGGTTTGACGATGAGGATATTTTTCTTACTCCTTTAGACCCCCTTTATGAAGTTGGGCCAAAAACAGCTGTGGTTAATCGAGGGGAGTCTCTGCAGGTTGGCGTTGGTTATGAGTTGCTTGGGCGTGTAGTTAACTCACTTGGGATACCTGTTGATGATTTAGGTCCTATTGAATGTTCGATGACTTATCCGGTCAGGCAGGCAGCGCCTGAGCCTATGAAACGCAGAAGGATAACAGAGGCTCTTTCTGTGGGCGTGCGTGCTATTGATATGATGATGACGATTGGTGAAGGTCAAAGAGTTGGAGTTTTCTCAAGCGCTGGAGTGGGTAAGTCAAGCTTATTAGGCATGATTGCTAGGAACAGTCGTGCTGATGTGAATGTTGTCGCTCTTGTTGGAGAGAGAGGACGGGAGGTGATTGATTTTCTTGAAGATAGTCTCGGGACGGAAGGTCTAAGTCGTACCGTAGTCGTCGTATCGACGAGCGATGAACCTCCATTGAGGCGCATTATGGCAGCTTATACAGCGACTGCTATAGCGGAATATTTTCGCGATCAGGGCAAACGTGTAATGTTGCTGATGGATTCAGTAACGCGTTTTGCAAGGGCTCTTCGTGAAATAGCTCTTAGTGTGGGAGAGACTCCGGTGAGGCATGGTTATCCACCGTCGGTCTTTACTACATTACCCGAGTTGCTAGAACGCGCAGGTAATACTAGTTCTGGTAGTATTACAGCTTTTTATACTATACTTTTATCATCAGAGCAGATCGAAGATCCCCTTGGGGAAGAAATACGAGCTATCCTCGATGGGCATTTGTATTTGAGTTCTAATCTGAGTCATATGCAGCATTATCCCGCAATAGATTTGTTGCGGAGTAATAGTAGACTTATGTTGAATGTTGTTTCACAGGAGCACCAAGCGATCGCGGAGAACATTCTCAGGTTGTGGGCGGCTTATGAGGAAAGTAGAGATCTGATCTCAATTGGTGCATATAAGGCGGGAGGAGATCCGTTGATTGATGAGGCCATTCAAAAACGCGAGCAAATAGCTAAGTTTTTAGTTCAGCGGCAAAAAGAGACTGCGGACTTTAATGAGACTATTGCGCTAGCGCGTTCAATTGTAACTCAGGGTTAGGATGTCCAGGACAGTTAGAGTTAAGAAAACTGCTTGGTTTATATATTTTGCGTTAGGCATTATTGTTTTTGGCATAGTGTCGCTTGTTGTTGTTACTAATCGTGAAAGGACATTTCCGCCACTTCCTGTGGGAACTTATATTGGAGAGATTTCCGGTTTAAAAGGTCAAAACAAAGACCCTGTAACTCTATATGTCGAGCATGCTGTAAATGCCAATGCACTTCTAGTCGTTGTTTTCAAACTAGGATGGCGTCCTCAGCTCGTACCCCTTGAAAAATTTCTTGATGGAAGAGGTGGCGCTCGAAAAGAGAAAGTTCCTTATCAAGCGATTTCACTGTCTGGGGGAGAGGATTCTTATCTGTTATCTGGTGGGGGGCGTTCTGGTCAGTATGGTGGGGATATTATTAGAGGGGGGAGTCGAGTGGGAGCGTGG
Organism: Phascolosoma agassizii; assembly: GCA_035593235.1. Lineage (NCBI taxonomy): Eukaryota > Metazoa > Annelida > Sipuncula > Phascolosomatiformes > Phascolosomatidae > Phascolosoma > Phascolosoma agassizii. The sequence goes on along the minus strand of JAVJHY011079045.1, from coordinate 49,159 downwards.
AATCTAGCAAAGGCCGAGGGAAAGAACGTTAGCAAACGTCAATCTAATAATCTTGTATATGAAGAAGGTTTGAAGGAATGGTTGAGGGACAAGTCTAAATTTATAGACTTGAAAGATAAAGCGGGTGCTGCTGCAAATGACATTGAAGAGAAGAAACAGAAGCTCGCTCGACTCAAGAATTTTATTTTAGATGAGAAGGTTTTACGCCAGAGGGCACAACAGCGAGTTGAGAGTTTAAAAACCGAGGTTGGGAAATCTACTGCGATGGCTGGGAAAGTAGATGGTGACGTTAGTAAACTGGTCAGTGAGTTAAACTTACTCGGTCGAATTACAAAGCGAGGCAAAGCAGTTTCGCTCGCACGCAATGTCGCTTTGCGTGAGAATAAGTGGTATCTCGCCAATTGGAAAGCTCAAGAAGATGCTACTGGACTTGACGAGTTTATGAGTTTTAATTCTAAAATCGACCTGAAGGGTCTTGAAAAACAATACAAGAAGGCTCGCAATGCGCAAGCTCTTCATAGAGAGATTGCTTCAGAGAAGAGAAAAATTAATGAACTAGAGGCTGAGTTGTTAAATCCAAACAGCGGACAATCAACTAGTGCGTCTAATGGCGATAAGTCTAAGTCTAAAAGTAAAAAGAAAAAGTCGTTTTGGAACACTTTGTTTGGTGGATAGTGAGCATTCATAGATTGAAAATATTTGCTATTATTTGCGCTTTTGTCTCCTTTTTCTTATTAGGATCTCCGTGTGTATTGGCTTTGGATGAGTTCAGCGATGGTGTTGTAGCTGACAATGTTAGTGGTAAGACCAGAGAGCTTGTTATAGACCAGAGTGTTTCTTTGCCATTTGAACCAGCAAGAGCTTTTTTGTTAATTGAACGCGATTCTAATGAGGTTAATCATTTTCTAGCTACATTTTTTGTCCAAGAAAATAATGTGTCCAATGAAACTGGTGAGATTCATTTACAGGTCGGGGCAGTGTTGCCATGGAAGATGAACGAGTTTAAGGCGAATGAAGTAAGTTATTCGTTCTTTTTTATTGGTGACAATTTAAAGTTTGCTGCTACTGAAGTGAGGGCTTGGGCTAGAGCTCAGATTGAGTCCAATAGCATAAGTTTGGAACAGATGCGTGTTTCTAGAGATAAGCTCGATTCGGCGCTTAAGTTTACGGAGCCTCAGATGACTCAGATTGATAGCGAGTTGCAAGAGATTCGAGAGAGAGCGTCAAAAGTAGCGGGGATAGATGAGATTATCGACCTCAAGATGAAACTTGCAAGTCTAAAAGGCTTTGTTAAGGATGGTCAATTGGAAAAGTTACGATTGCAGAATTTGGTCGAACTTGGGCGTCGCATGGAGGATCCCGCAGAGAATTATGTAATCCTTCGTGAGTTGTCTTTGCAATTGAAGGAGGCGGCAAGAGCAACCGCGATGGCTGACAGACTCAACAGTCGGCGTCGAACGGCTGCGCGTGTCAGTGTTAATAAGAAACTAGCCTTAGTCAATAGAATGGCCGAAGCTGATATGAAAGCTCTAACTAAGAACGTTTTTCAGTTGAGAGCCAAACGAAGAAAACTCGAAAAACGCATGAATAAAGTGAGCGATAGCGAGGGGCGCGATTTTTAGAGTCACATTGTCAAGTTCGTGGTTTGTATGTAAGACTGCATTGGCTGATGGGAAAGCTCTATTTTGCCCAAAATTTAGCTTTGAACGAATTTGAACGAAATAGAGCTTTTCCAGCGGCTCGAGTGGTCTCTCTTCCCTAATTTAATATTTAGGGAGATTAAATTTCGGTAAACGCAGGAAACTAACTTTGAGAGTAATTATAGTGAAACACATTGTAAGCATTTTTTTGTCTGTACTTTTTATTGGAGTAACACATATGAGCGCGGAAGCGGATTCGAGTATTTACGTAACGATTAATACAACGAAGGGTGAGATTAAAGGCGAGTTATTCGCAGATAAAGTGCCTGTTACGGTGGCAAACTTTGTCAATTTGGCTCAGCGTGGATATTATGATGGGATTACCTTTCATCGCGTTATTGCGGATTTTATGATTCAGACAGGTGATCCTGACGGGATTGGAACTGGTGGCCCGGGGTATCGATTTCAAGATGAGTTTGATTCAAGCTTAAAGCATTCTCACCCTGGAGTATTTTCTATGGCTAATAGTGGTCCTAAGACTAACGGCAGCCAGTTTTTTATCACCCATAAGGCAACTCCTCACCTTGATAATAAACATTCAGTTTTTGGTCGCGTGGTGAGTGGTCAAGATGTTGTGGATAAGATTGAGAAGGGTGATAAGATGATTACCGTCTCGATTGAGGGTGATACTGCTGCAGTGCTGAAGTCCGCAGAGAAATATATTTCTAGTTGGAATGAAGTGCTAGATAAAAAGTATCCCAAGACTGTAGCTAAGACCGCAGCTGCAGCGGCTAACTAGAAAACTCATTCTGCCGCCTGGTGGTGTCGGGAAAATCTTAGCGATGTTTCCTATACGCCGGGCGGTTTTCTTTGTTGCTTGTCGCGTATTAGTTCTTATCTACTAAAAGAGCTTCTTGAAGCTTCTCACTAATGTCTTGTCCTTTCATGTCATGCTTTGCATGCTCTAATGTCTTGTTCATAATTTCATTGAGCGTTGACTGGAATTTCTCAAACGCATGTGTGTTGTTGCCTTCCTTGTTTAGGAATAGGCTAACTAATGTGCCCGAGACAGCTTGGAACATGCGGAATGTGTTATAGTGCTGATCTTGTTGGCTTATGCCCAGCTTGTTAAGCGCACTTATGTCTACATTTTGAACTTGTTCGAGTATATGTTCTCTGCGTTCCTGCGATGGAGAATAGGATGGTGCTGTGACGTGATTAATGCTCTGTGTTTCATCATGTCGACCTGTGTGTTGCATGTTACTGCTTGTCATAACGATTACCTCCGTTCATTAAATTACACTTACCTCAGTAGCTTCTAAAAGATATCAACAATCACTCCTTATCTCCCCTTTATTACCCCTATTTTTTTAATCACGCGCTTTGAGTCAAAGCGAGATGGTTGAGTAACCGAAGGGCGTGGCTACGTCAAGGTCAAAATAGAATTATTATTTAAAAGTTTGATGGGAAGTTGTATGCCCTCTTTATTACTAAAAACCGGAGTGCTGTCAGTAGTGAGACGTAAGTTGCATTGAAGATATCTTTTCAACAATGGAACTAACATTTCAAAAAAAGTGATCGGAGAAACCGCTAAGTGTTTGTGCACAACATCCCGTCAGTGCCATTACACAAAAGCTTGTGAAGTAAGTTCTTCTCGTAATAAGTTAGGGGACAATTGTGAAGGAACGTTTAGGTAAGCAAGAGGTGTTAAGTCCGTCGTACTTACCTTTCACCAGATTCTAGTGTGCCGCAATTATAAGCTCTATGCAACAGTGTAAGTGACTAAAAAATAATCTTTCTGTGCAAGTATCTGATATTCCAGTATAATAAAAATAACCGATCGAAAACCCGAAGCATATATAAGTCACTAGCGGATCAGGGGTAGGAGCGGGGTTTGTGTTATCTGAAGATTACTCATTAAAGATTCTTCAAATGTGAATCACTAACTGTTATGTTGTAAATAAAAAAAATAGCGAATAGGGTAAAGTCGTATCGTTTTTAGCATTAAGTAATAATGCGAAGTCTTGAGAGAGTCATGCAAAAGCTAGTTGTCAATAATTTAAATTTTAGCATAGGGGAGTCCTTGATTTTAAATGGGGTTAGCTTTTCCGTGAAGCCAGGTGAGCAGCTGGGTATTATCGGTCCAAATGGTAGCGGTAAAACCACTATGTTTAATTGTATAAGTGGATTTAATATTCCTACAAGTGGCACTATCGAGTTTGAGGGGCGGGATATAACAAAACTGCCATCTTTTCGTCGGGCGAATCTGGGTTTGGGCCGTGTTTTTCAGAACTTCGGCATTTTTCGGGAAATGACTGTTGTTGAGAATATTATTATTGCACTTGAGAGTAAGCATCGTGGGATTGTGTTACCCTGGAGCAATCGCAATAAGCGCAATGTCGAACTTGCGCGACATTATTTGGAAGAAGTTGGCCTAAGTGATAAGGCAAGAGATAAGGCTGGAAGTCTATCTGGTGGACAATTGCGGTTATTGGAAATTATTCGCACAATTGCTTTTGGCTCTACCTTGCTTTTGCTCGATGAGCCAACTGCTGGGGTGTCTCCGAAAATGAAGGGTGAAGTGGAAGAGTTGTTATTTAAGCTGCATGAAATGGGTAAGACAGTTTTGATAATAGAGCACGATATCAACTTTATTCAGAAGCTTTGCGAGCGAATAATAGTTCTAGATGTAGGTAGAGTTGTTCTCGATGACACACCTGAGGGGGTGCGTGGAAGTGAGCTTTTGCAAGATATTTATTTCGGCAATTCTAATGCAGAGAACCGTAAGGTACGCCGGGCCACGAGCTGATGGAAATTCTACCTCAACTTCTCGTTAATGCACTTATTGCTGGTAGCATATACGCACTGGCTAGTTCAGGCTTGTCTTTAACCTATGGCTTGTTAAGAATTCTTAATTTTGCTCATGGGCCTATTATGATGGTTGGGGTGTACTGCTTTTATTTTGCAAATGTTCAATTAGGTTGGGGAATTGCAGGGTCTGGTATTCTAACACTTGCATTTTCATTCTTGTTTGCGTTTTTTATATTGAGGGTTTTTGTCTTTCCTTTTACAAAATACAGCTATTGGCTTGTGTTGGTTACGACATTGGCTCTTTCTTCTATATGCGAGTCCTTAGTCTCTATGTTTTTTGGGGTCAATGTAAAGTCACTTCCTTTAGAGAATGCAGTTTCGAGTATTGAAATATATGGAGTTTATATCACTTTCATCCAAATTGTGATTATTGTTAGCGCTATTGTGTTGCTAACAGCCCTTGCTTTTGTAATTCATTACACTTCTGTAGGCAGGAAGATTCGCGCACTTTCAGAACAAGCGCAAAGTGCCGAGAGTATTGGCATTAGTCAGAGAAGAATGAGTGATGTAGTTTTTGTCTTGGCTGTAGTGTTAGCCGTATATGCCGGAATTTTAGTCGGATACGAAACAAACATGCAACCCACGATGGGGGCCGCTTATACAATTAAGGCGTTTGCAGCCATGATTCTTGGAGGGCTTGGAAACATTTGGGGAACGGTTCTTGGTAGTTACTTGCTGGGGTTGGTTGAGAATTTATCAATAGGGCTAGATTTCGGTATTTTTTCGATTCCAGCTGGGTATAAAGATGCATTTGCGTTTATGATAATTCTTTTTGTTCTCTTATTTAAGCCCGAAGGGCTTTTTACTACTCGAAAGCGCGCTGTGTGAATTATGGATTACGTAGTTCATCTTCTTATTTTAGTCTGCATTTATTTAATACTGGCTCAGGGCTTAAATTTAACCTTTGGTTTAGGCATGTTGCTTAACCTTGCGCATATTGCCGTGTTTGCTATTGGTGCATATACCACGGCTATCTTAAGTACGGACTTAGGGGGAGGGTTTTTTGTTTGCATGGGTGCGAGTGTCGCACTAGGTGCCGTCTTTGCACTGTTACTTGGAGCTATCTCTCTTAAGTTGGCGCATGATTACTTTGCTGTTGGCACACTAGCGTTTAGCGCAATCGTTACGGCATTTCTTATTAACTGGAAGAGTTTAACGAGAGGAGTGCTCGGTATATCTGGTATCCCAAGACCTGAGATTCTAGGTATTGATTTCTATCAAAACACTAATTTTTTAATCTTAAGTTTTATTTTTGTCTGTATTTCGCAGGTAATACTGGGTGTGACTTTTCGCAGCCAGCTCTCACGTAATTTACGTGCAGTTGCTGAATTGCCGGTTGCTGCTTTAGCACTTGGTAAAAACATTGTGCAAGTTAGAAATATTAGTTTTATTATTTCATCAGCTTTTGCAGCATTGGCTGGAAGTTTGTTTGCCTATTATATTAACTATATAGATCCATCCAGTTTTAGTCTCAGTGAAATGATATTTGTGTTGAGTATTGTTATCGTGGGAAAGCCGGGGTCGTTTTGGGGAGTTAATTTGGCGGCTGTATTTCTTGTGTTGTTGCCAGAACCTTTGCGTTTCTTACCACTTACTCCCGATGTAGTAGGCCCAATGAGGCAGCTACTTTATGCGTTAATTCTTTTTAGCGTTGTTTATTGGAAAAGAGCTACACTGTTTCCGATTCAGAGAGTGGTATAGGTTGGGCGATAGGCTCTAAGGTTTCTAATGTCACAGTTTGCTCCAACTTATGCATAACCATTGATTATGGTGCCTCGGCAGTGGGGTACTATGTTGTTTTTTGAGTTGATTATCGTAAGTAGTAGAGTGTATGTTTTGCATAAAATGTAGTGCTGATATTGGTGATGAGTTAGGCCTCTGTTTGACGTGTCAGTCGATGCGTGCGCAGGAGGGAATGGAGGCTGTTAATAACCCAGTAGACTACGAATTTTTGAACAATCCTTACGGAAGTTTCTCCATTTTGTCACATAAGAGTTTAATGCTTTTGTTTTACTCTGGCGGGCCAATTATCGTACTTATTATCGCTTTTGTTGGTCGCCGAATTGTTGATCCGTCTGAGTCTGAGTTTGCCGCTTTTGTCGCTGCTGCTGTCTATGCACTTTGTTTGGTTTCTCTTCTAGCCTGGGCGAAGATGTGGATGGAATTATTAATGCACGATTTTCTTATTGCATTATCTGCGCTTCTGCTTCCAATTCGAGTTTATCTATTGCTTTATACTTATCCTGAGCGTACTTGGAAGCCTTTTCTTGTTCATATGGTCGCTGGTTTTCTTGCGATAATCGGATATTATATACACTCCGATTTATCCCCGAATTCGTTGTTCTTTTTATTCTAGGGGCTTCGTAATGTAACGATCTCGTTGTGATGGGTCGTTAGCGATACTTTTTTCCAGGAAATCCACAAGTTTGTCCCTGTATTGTTTGTCTCTAAATGCAGCGATATGTTCACCATTAGGAATAAGTAATAATGTTTTTGGTTCGTTAGCCGCGTTATAAAGCACTTGAGAATGATGCGCCGGAACGATTTTGTCGTTTGCACCATGGACTATCAGAATAGGAGTGGGGGAAATGTTGTGTATGTTCTTAATGGGACTATACTTATCGCTTATAGTGTATTTTAGAAATGGTTCTAGCAAGTAAGTGATAATGGATGCTTTTAGTTTTTCAGACGCTATGGTGCGATAACTACTAAAAGCGCTCTCGATAACCACAGCTTTAATGTGTTGTTTCTCTTGAGAATTGGCAATTGTATAAGCTGCGATACTCCCCCCAGTGCTTTGGCCAAAAACGACTATGGAGCTTTTGTCTACATCCTTTCGAGTGAGCAACAATGAAAGGGCTGCGCTTACGTCTGAATGTACCCCATCTACCGTCGGTTTACCTTTGGATAGGCCGTAACCGCGATAGTCTAGCATAAAAACGGAAAATCCTCGATTTGGTAACCAGTAGACACTTGCAATGTGTGTGCTAATATTTTCGGCATTGCCATGTAAGAATAGGACTGTTCCTTTGCTGTTTCCTTTGGCCTTTAGGAACCACCCATGTAGTGTGATTTCATCGTTGTCAAAGAAAACATCCTCATATGCTAGTCCTAAAGTAGCTGGAGTGATGACATGCCCCTTACTCGGATGAAAGAAAAAGTTAGTGCATCCAGTCATGAGGAAAAGGGATATAATACAAAGTAGTAATTTCATTAAAAGAACATGTTAAGAGACCACACAGCGTCTGTCCAATAATTATTGAAATAAGATTTGCGACTTACATTTATGTGCGTTGTTAAGTTTTTCGACAGAGAAAATCTAGTTTGAAGCTGTATGTATTGCTCTCTATGAGAATTTCCAATGCCAAACCAAAGACCTTTAGTTTCGAGGTTTACTCGCAAGAGCTCAGAAATATCGCTGTATAATCCTAAGCGCCCTCCGCCACCAAGTGCATAATTATCACTGTACCTAGTAGAATACTCTAGTGCTCCCTCTAGAAGAGCGTAGGTAAGAGTTTTTTGACTTAGCTCTTTGGCAATTCCTGGGCCTCCGTTGATTGTGCCTGTTAACTTTCGCGTATGCTGAGCAAATCGTTTTCGCGTTGCCCCAACCTGTAGGCGCCATGAAGTGGGTTTCATGAATAGATTTTGTGGCGAAAGTGATGTTATTTCAACTGGAATAATTCTCTCGAGGGAAAATTTATTGTCTTTGTGATTGCGAAATGCAAGATCGCCAAACACGAGTTGTCCTCCACGGACATATCCTCCCTGTGGGTCCATTATGTCATGATAGCTCAGTCTGTAGCTTGATTCGAGAAACGATGTCTTACTGTCTGTTCCGATACCTAGAGAAACTCTCTGTGTTTTATGTCCCTGCTCAGGTCTAATATCGGGAACTGGGGGCGGTGTAAATGTTTCATTGATATTTATCAGACTACGCATGTGAAGTAATTTGTGGCTAAGCTCTGCTGTGGAGTTTCCCCTTAGTTCGCCGTGTAGACGACTGTAATCTAATGCATCAAAGCTCAAACTTAAAATACTAGCTTGCTGTGCTTTAGAGAAGTTCTTAAGTGTGTCGTCGAAAAGTTCAGTGCTTTTACTAGCAATATCTTTTGCCAGTGTTTGTATCTCGCGTGAAACGCCATTTATTTTATGCTCTAAAATAGTACTTTGTGCTGGGCGATAAACAGCTTCATTTAGCAGGTCTTGTTTATTGACAATAGCTCTAACGGTATCAGAAGGAATTGCCCAGAAGCGAAAATGAGAAGATAATTGAAGTTTTGGATTGGCGACCTCTAGAAGGGATAGGAGTTGGTATGAGCAGTTTTCGTCGAAAAAAAAGTAGTCAAAGTATATGGGTTGAAGTTCCCATAGATGTTTGAGGAGTAGGTCTATTTGAGGTTTAGAAAAATTTAAGCGGTATTCCCAAATATCTCTGTTTTCAATATCGCTATACTGAGAAACTTTCTTGTAGTATGGAGTTATCGAAAAATACCCTGGATACCATCCAAAAATCCCCTTGAGGGCGTAGAGAAATCCCTCTGAATCAGTCGCTTGGGCTCCGTAGTTTGCGGCGTAAGCTAGAAGTCTTGTCTGTTCATTCTGACCTTTAGCATCGATGCGCAGAAAGGTGTGTCCAAACATTGAAGCAGGAGAATTGAGGTATGCTGAAGGGAAAACAAGCGTTAACGAGTGTGGTTTAAGTAGCTTATGCCATTCGTCATATGCCGTGCATCTCACTTCAGGAAGTAAACTAGGTTCGAAGTTGAGTTCGGCCTTTAGCCAATGGAACCGGGCTATGAAAGCGCATTGAGGGTGTTTGTCGTTGGTTAATACGTTTTTTTTGTTAAAAAAACTTTTTATTGTCGCAATCATCTCTGCGCGTGGATTGGTTTTGCCATTGGGGGCTAGGAAAAAGTTAGAATCGTCAACAAGACTTGTGACTCCTGAAAGCAAGAGGTTCGCTTCGTAGTGTAGTAAGCGGTGCCACTGCGGGTGGTCAAAAAGGTGCTTCTTATTGGTCTCGGCAATTAACTCTGTTAGGTAGGGTGTGCTAGATGCATGTGAATCATGCGGACAATAAACAGTAATAAGAAGAGCGAATAATAAGTAACCTCTAAACACGCTACGGATATACATAAACAGTCTCTGCTCAGAAAAACACTAAATTCGTTTTTCGAGCAGAGACATCGAGTTAGGATGTGTTCTATATAAGAGCTGAATACTTAGCTAATGTCTGATTGTTAGCTATTACACGCTTTAGTGCATCTCGTACGTCATTCGACGTTACGCTTGGAGATGCGAAAACAGAAGCATAGTTATCCTTAAGTGTAGCAAAGAAAAGAGCTTTGTCCTGCTGGTCAACTTCGAGTAACTGTGCAAGTGATTCGAGCGATTCTCCCTGTCCAACGGACATGTCTCTTGCAATTTTTTCCATGTTGGCGTCTATGTACATCGCTGTTCTCCAGTTCGAGCGAACTACTCCACTTTGTGTGCACCCAGATGTTCCAAAAGTTATGCCAAATGTCTGGTTTCCGGAAGTACCATTGGTCGTAACGGCGAGAACCTGCGGAGCTATTCCCTGCTGTCCATCAAACGCCTTAGAACCCCAACCACACTGACCAACATTGTTTGCAAACGCCGTCGCAGGAGCAAGTAAAACCGCAAGAGTCATGATAAATTTACTTTTCTTCATTAGTGTTTTCCTGGTTAAATATGTTAAGAGTCTATGTGTAAAAATTAGAAGCTAGTATATTCGCTGCACTTGAGCAATTACCTACTTTTCTTTATCTTTACAGAGACTGTGTCGGCTGCGATTAGGGCATTTGGTTTGGACAGCTCAATTTGCGCCTCAATAACTTTTTCTTCTTTTAGTACGAAGTTAAGGATGAAATCAGCAAGTGTTTCAATTAGAAAAAAATCCTTGCCTTGAACGGCTAGTTTTATTTCTTGGCTTAATTCGTAGTAATCTAGCGTTCCTTTGATGTTGTCTTCCTGTATTGGTTTTGTCATTTGAACTGAGACATCCAGTGTCACAAAAATAGGTTGCTTGATTAGACGCTCCTTTTCTTGAGTGCCAATAATTAGGTTCAGTCTCAGGTTCTTAATGGATAAGCTAACAATGGTCATTTGCTGTGTTATTTCCGTTTAGAGAGTTTCATCGAGTGTGGCTTTGTTATTACTTCAACCATTTGCGCCTAATTAGTATGATTAAAACAGCGAGAATATTTGAAGGTATTAGGAAATAGTAGTAAATCCAAACAGGTTTGTTTGCTGCTAGTAGCAGTGCCATGACTAGTAACTGGAATCCGAGTCCAAATGTAGATACCAGTGTAAGAAAAGGTTTCGGTAGGTTTTTGCACTGTGTTGCGTTTGGATCTAGCCAATGCATTAGTATATCTAACCAGCCGTAAAGTATTAAGTATAGTGTGTGAAGTACTGAGAGTGCTAGTGGGTGGTCCCAAGGATAAGGCTCTGGTGCTGATGTCTCAAGGACTCGGCTAGTCTTGTCGCCCTTGCCCTGGTGTCGTTTGATAACGTAATAATAATTATAAAGACTTCCTTGTATTTCCATACATATGAAACTTATAAAGCACAGAGACCATGAGCTCTTTGTGTAGACTGTTATGGAGGCGAGTATGGCAAGGTTAATCAAAAAATCACTGATGGAATCGAGGTAGCGTCCTACGTAAGAAGGTCTATTTCGCCGTCGTGCCATCTGTCCGTCAGTTGCATCGAGCATGCTCTTAATGGGTAGTAGAGCTGCCGCGAGTATTAGGTTTTGCTCATGCCAGATGAGAAATGCGGATAGAAATCCAACCGCGGTGAAAGCCCAGGTCAGCGTGAGTGCTCCGACGGAGGTTGGCATTAAGGCGGTTACTATCCAGGTAGCAGGGATACCTCCGTAGTTGCTTAAATCCCAAAATTGGTCTTTTTCTGGAAGCTTTGTCATAGCGTATGGCCGGGAAGAATAAGCATCTGTTTGACTCTAGATGACATTTCCTGAAGCGGAATATCATCCACCTGTTCACCTGTTTTCATGTTCTTTACGCTTACGCAGTTGCGCTCTAATTCATGTTCACCCGCTATAACTGCTAGCTCAAATCCTTTCTTATTGGCGTACTTCAATTGGGCTCCAAGTTTTTTTGGTTCGCAGAAAAGTTCAGCTCCGACTCCGGCTTTTCGCAAATCTTGTGCGATAGCTGCTGAGCGGTGATTAGGGCTTAAGTCCATGAGTGCGACAAAAACCTGATTGCTAACAGAATTATTGTCGACTTGTCCAAGCTCTTCCAGTGCTGCTAGTAGTCTATCGAGTCCTATAGAAGCGCCAACACCGGGAAGCTCTGCTTTGGTGTATAGTCCGGCGAGGTTGTCGTAGCGACCACCGGAGCAGATTGAGCCGATATCAGGTAGGTCTGTGCATACTGTCTCGAACACACACCCAGTGTAGTAGTCGAGACCTCTTGCGATGGAAAGGTCAATAACGCAGGAGTCGTTCATTACTTGAAGAGAGTTTAAGATTTGGATAAGTGTTTCTAGTTGATTTACGGTTTCGCATGACGAATCGCATTTCGTTAGAAACTTACGGAGCTCGTTAAGAATAGTTTGATTATCGCTAGATTCGGATGAAATTGAGAGAAAAGAGAATACCTCTGCAATTTGTTGCTTGTTTAGTTTAGCTTCAACTTTGAGTTCTTCCGCTACGTTTTCCCGTCCTAGCTTTTCAAGCTTGTCAATCGCACGAAGTATTGCGGTTGATTGATGTTTCGCACCTAAAGCGTCGAGAAAGCTGTTGAGTATGTTTCTGTTGTTGATGCGAATTAGGTGATTTACTCCTAGTTCATTTAGGGCGCTGTTTATTATGGAAATAATTTCAGCATCGGCATATTCTGAGGTTGTTCCTATGATGTCGAAATCACACTGAATAAATTCACGATAGCGACCTCTTTGAGGTTTTTCAGCTCGCCATACAGGTGCAATGTGGTAGCGCTTAAAGGGAGTGCCGAGTTGGTTAATATGCATTGCGACAAAGCGCGCTAGTGGTACGGTTAAATCGAAGCGAAGTGCGACATCACGCTTTCCATTATCGGTAAACCTATATAACTGTTTATCTGTTTCCTCAGAGCCTTTGCCGAGTATTATCTCGGCATACTCGATTGCTGGAGTGTCTATTGGGACAAAGCCAAATGACATAAATACTTTTTCGAGTTTTCTGATCAGGTACTGGCGCGGAAGTGCCATTTGTGGCAGGTGATCCCGAAAACCCTTCAGGATGCGGGGTTGAATTTGAACTTTTCCCAAATTACCTCATTTCTATTTTTATTGTTAATTATAGCGACCTAATAGCAAAAACCATTAATATGTGCAATAAAACGAGAGTAATATGATAGGAAAGGGGTTTTGGTTAACACAAAGGAGTTGTATTGCTAAGTAAAGAAATTTTTCCCACTTGCCACGGTAGCGTAGTTACTAAGTCTGTTCTTGATAATGGAGTTACCGTTTTGGTTGATAGTGCTAGTCATTTTCGCACCTGTGCGTTTTCTATTACCTTGCGAGGGGGGGCTAGAGATGAAACACCGGGTAACGCTGGGCTTACGCATCTTGTCGAACATCTTGTTTTTAAGCGAACCTCGAGAAAATCAACTAAAGATATAGCTTCTGTTATTGATTCGTTCGGAGGGGAAATTAATGCCAGTACCGATCCTGAGAACTGCTGTTTGTTTGGAGTTGTTCCAGTCGAAAGAGCAGGTGAGCTGTTGGCATTCTTTCGAGAATTGTTGTTCGAATCATTGTTTGAAAGTTCAGATATTGAACTTGAGAAAGAAGTGATTAGGCAGGAAATTCTCGAAGCGCAGGACGATCCAGATGATGTCGTTTATCAGAAGTTTAGCGAGGAATTTTGGCCAGATTCATCGCTAGCTTTGCCGGTATTTGGTTATTTAGAATCTCTTAATAGCTTCACTCAAGAGGATGTGCAAAATCGATTACGAGAAATCCTTAAAGGAAAGCGTATTGTTATCGGAGCTTCTGGCGATATAAGCTCAGAAATGGTTGTTGATTTTGCACAGGAAGTTTTTGGGTCGTTAGACGAAGGTGTTGCTCCATCTCGGAATGCGCCAAATATTGGCAGTGGAATAGAGTTAATAACTATGCCAGTAAATCAGTGCTATTTGACGTTGGGAAAGAAGTGGCCAAGTTTTAAGCATCCCGACTATCTACCTGGTGTTGTGCTTACGACGATTTTGGGTGACGGCATGTCTTCGCGACTTTTTCAAGTCGTCAGGGAAGAGCGCGGTTTGGCATATGATGTTAATGCTGAAACGGTTGCGTATCAAGATACTGGCGCGCTGTTGATCAATGCAACACTTGAGCGGCAGAAATTAGATCTCTCGCTTGAGCTTATACTTGCGGAAATGAAGCGCTTAGAGCAAGATTCGCTTTGTGAGGAAGAATTCAAGCGAGCGGTCTGTATGCTAATAGCGCAGACTGAGATGGAAGCTGATAGTGTAAGTAGTAGGATGTGGAGAGCCGTTGAGACGGAAATAGACTTAGGCCGATATGTTGGAGTGGATGATATTGTTAACATGTTAAATTCCTTAAAAGTTGAAGATGTGTCTAATATGGTAAAGAAATGGTTTGCTGAGCCGGAAGCCGTGTTGATTTTGGGCGGTAAGGTGGATGATTACGATCCGGATTTAGCGGTCAAGAGATTTTGCAGAGTTTAAGTTCGGTAAGCGTGAAGGAATACAATAGTGGCACGTAAACTTTTCGTATTAGATACTTCGGCTATAATTTCACTCGTTCAAGATGTGACTACTTTTCGAGGCCCCGAAAGTCCGGCTTTTGCGGGTGTATTGGGAGACAATGAAATTGTAATTCCACGAGTCGTGCTGGATGAGTTGAATGGACTTAAGGGCGATGATGGGGAGCTAGCGGTAGTTGCGAGTGAGGCGGCAAGGCAACTGGAGTATTACTCTAGTTTAGGTTCTCTTCTCGATGGTGTTGAAACTGAAAAGGGTGGTTTGCTTCGAATCGCAGCACGACCAAAGTCAGAAAAAGTTGTTGCTTGGGGTCTTAAGGCGAATGTAGCCGATCATCAAATACTTGCAACCGCTCTCGAGGAGGAAACTAGACTTGAGAGAGAATTTGAATCGCGTAAGAATGAACCTACTAATGATAACAAGTCACTTTCTGTTGTTAAGCTCATTAGTCAAGACAGAATTTTGAGAGTTCTGGCACGTAGTATTTACCGTGTTGCTTCTGAGGAACTTAAATCAATCTGCGCGCCAGAGTTTTCCGATGAACCGGGTTGTGAAACGGTTGAAGTGGACACAGAGCAGTTCGATCGAATTGTAAGCGAAGGGGCTTATCGAACGCCAAACTTGCGTCAAGTTAACCAGTTTTTTCATGTCGTAGATCTAGAAAATCCAGAGGTGCGTTATTGTTATGCCATGGCGCGAAATCCAAAGGATAGAACAGCTGAACTAATTGACCGAGCTAATGTAGATTATCTCAAAGTGTCGGGAGAGGTGATGGGGCGCAATACTCGTCAGAAGCTACTGCTATGGGCGCTTATGGGGTGTGGTGACCCAGACCCGATGGCTTCAGATGGTATTCGTTTGATTACCGTTTCTGGTCCTGCTGGGAGCGGAAAGTCATTTCTTGCACTAGCCGCTGCATGGGAGAGGTTAGAGCGAGGGCAGTTTGAGCGGATTGTTGTGACTCGACCTATGGTTGATGTTGGAACATCGCTTGGGTTTTTACCTGGAACGTTGGAAGAGAAGGTTCGACCGTGGGGCGGACCGATTGAGGACAATCTTAGGGCGATTGTTCAGGTTCCTTCTCCTCATGAGGGGCGAGGGGGCAGTAAGGGGGGGTATCAGAAGGGTGAGCGCCCATTTGATGCCAAAGCGTGGCTAGAGATGGAAAACCGTCTCGAGCTGGTACCGATGACGTATATACGTGGTCGGACTTTTAGAAATAGTTTTGTTATTCTCGAGGAAGCGCAGAATCTAGAAAGGGGGCCACTGAAGGTGCTTCTAACTCGTTTAGGTGAGGGGAGTATAGTGGTAGTGGTTGGAGATTTGAGTCAGGTTGACAATCAGTTTCTTAGCATTAGAAACAATGGATTAGTGCATGCGATAAACGCGTTTCGTTATTGGCCTCAGGCTGTACATATACACTTGCAAGACATTGTCAGAAGTGATTTAGCTCAGGCAGCTTGTGATCTGTTGTAATTGTTTGCTGAGAGTCTCTACGGTTTCTTTTAGTTTTTGCTTTGCTTCTACGTAATTATGCGTTGTGGTTTTATCGGCAAAATATTTTTCAGCTTGGTGTGCTGTGTTGCTAGTCTCTGTTAGTTGTAGGAACCCTGCACCGCCACGGATGGTGTGGAAGCGACGTATGAGGGAAGTTATATCTTCAGAGCACACAGGAGGGTTGTTGTCTGCGTTTGAGCCTTCGCTTATTTTTTGAAGTACTTCTCTGCATAGTTCTAGATGGTCGTTCATTTCGACGATGAATATGCGCAATGCCGGGTAAAGTGCTTCTGGGGTAGAAAGTTTATTTTTCACAGTTTTAATATCGTCGTAGTGTGTTTGTTACTTGATACTAGCAGATGCATTTGCGAGCAGTAAGTGTTTCGGGGGTGAAAAAAGTGTGCGAAGCTAGTTGGTTATAGCGAGAAAGAGAGGTAATATGGCTCGAGTTTGGGGCTCGAGTTTGGTATTCATTTGCAGCATAGATTTAAGTGGGAATTTAATATGAATCGAATAGGTAGAGTATTTGTAATTGCTGTGGTGAGCAGCATTTTGATGTTTCTTAGTGGATGTCGGGTTGTTGATGAAGGGACGGTTGGTGTGAGTAAGCGATTTGGTGAAATCGATGAAAAATCACTGCCTGCTGGACCATATTTAAATATTGCAATATTACGTGAAGTTGAGGTGTGGAATATAAAAACACAGCGTCTTAATACTAGAATTGAGATTCCGTCAAGTGAAGGACTGATTGTAGGTTTAGAGACGGCATTGCTTTTTAAGCCAGTTGACGTTGTTGCTCTTCGAACTTCGGTTGGTGTTAGCTATATTAATACGGTTCTTGAAGCGGAGCTCATCAACACTTTTCGCGAGGTGATTGGTAATGAGCGGATTGAATCTGTCATCAAGAACCAGGAGAAGTTGACCGCTCAAATTATGACGATAATGAAGGCGAAAATGGACAAGCGTGGAATTGATGTGGAGCAGTTGTTAGTTACTAATCTTCGTTTGCCGCAGAATTTCAAAGAAGCTATTGAGCGAAAGCTTGAGTCTGAGCAAAAAGCTTTGCAGAAGGAATTTGAATTGAGGCAGGCGACCAAAGATGCTGAGATTGAAGTTGCTCGAGCTAGGGGTGCTGCTGAAGCACAAAAGATAGTTCGTTCGACACTCTCTGCCGAGTATTTGCAATATCTTTGGATTTCGACGCTAAATGAAAATCCGAATGTTATATACGTTGCAACTGAGGCAAATATGCCGGTCTTTCGAACCACAAACTCAGCTCCTGTCGCTGGCAAATAGGCGTTAGGTCTTCAAGAGGTTTGGTGCCAAGTCAACAAACTATTTGTTGCACTTGTGCACCAACCTCTTAGTACGATTGCATGCGGTCGGTGCGTCGCTTTAGTTCGTTGGCGTATTTGATACCAAGAGTGTCAGTGTTTTCTTTTACCCACTCGGTGAGTGAAGTTTTCCCGGTTGGTTCAGACTCCACGTACAGTAAATCGGCCATCAGTCCTTCGATTTCTTCGCGTGTAATCAGAACGTCATTTAGAAGCTTACCTATCGCTGCAGCCGCAAGGTAAGCCGTTTGTGGAGATACCGAAATAATAGATCTCTTTTTTCCAATTATCTCACCAATAGTTTCTATCAGACTTCGGAACGTGAAAGTCTCCGGTCCAATAGCGTTTATAGTAATATCTTCCTGTTTTTCACCGTAAGTGACAGCCAAATTAGCCAAGTCGTCTACATAAATTGGCTGAAGGCGATACATACCATCGCCAAATACTCCGAATAACGGAAGATTACGCAGGGTCCAGGCAATATTGTTTATGAGAATATCTTCCTTTCCAAAAAGAACCGTTGGACGAAGAATCGCATAAGAGAGCCCTGTCTTTTTAAGTGTGTTTTCAAGTATTGCTTTGCCGCTAAAATACTCAAGGTGAGATTCTTCCGAAGGGTTTGTTATACTTATATGGACGATTCTTTTTACATCAGCATCTCTAGCTGCGTTAAATAATATTTTGGTGTTTTTTACTGCATCAGAGTGGGTGAAGGTCTTATGGTTAAACCTCACCCAATATGTGTTGTAAAGAACAGAGACTCCTTCGAGGGATTTAGTGAGTGCCTTTGGGTTGGCGAAGTTAAATGGGTAAGCACTTACCTTATCTCCAAATTGATTATCCCTATTTGAAGAATTTGTAAGAGTAATTACCTTATGTCCTTTTTCGAGGAGTTTGTTCGCTATGTATTTCCCTGAATAGCCATATGCGCCTGTGACAGCATGTGTTTGTTGTTCGCTCATATTGGGTGTTAGTTGTTGTTATTCCGTTGATTTTGCGACAAATTAGCCTTTCGGATACGGATGTTTTTTGGTGTTATCTCAACTAATTCATCGTTTCGAATAAATTCAATCGCTTGTTCCAGTGTGGGAGCTAGTATGGGAGGTAGTGTTATAGACTCGTCCTTGCCTGAAGCGCGGACGTTACTGTGTTTTTTGGCTTTGCAGGGATTGACGTTTAAGTCATTGTCGCGATTATGTTCTCCAATAATCATACCTTGATACACTTTTTCACCCGGCTGAATAAATAGTCGGCCACGCGGTAGGAGATGAAACAGAGCATAGGGCACCGATTCTCCTTGTCGGTCAGACACTAGGGATCCATTTATTCGCGATTGAAACTCGCCGCGGAATTCTTCGTAGCCCAAAAGAATCGAGTTTATAATTCCGGTTCCTCGGGTATCTGTGAGAAATTCATTTCGGTATCCAATTAATCCACGTGAAGGTAGGGAAAACTCAAGTCGCACTCGACCGCTGCCGTGATTGATTAGGTTAATCATTCGGCCCTTTCTCAGCGCGAGCTTCTCTGTGACGATGCCAGTGTATATTTCTTCGCAATCAATAAAAAGATGTTCAATAGGCTCTAAGCAGACACCGTCTTTCTCCTTGAAAATAATTTGAGGCCGTCCAACACTCAGTTCGTATCCCTCACGGCGCATAGTTTCAATCAAGATGGCCATTTGAAATTCGCCACGTCCCTTTACTGCAAAGCTGTCCTGATCCTCTCCGTCCTCTACGCGAAGAGCGACATTGTGAAGAGTTTCTTTAAACAGGCGCTCACGGATTTTAGTAGACTGCACATACTTACCTTCTTGTCCCGAAAATGGGGAAGAGTTGGTAGTAAAGTGCATGGAGATTGTAGGCTCGTCAACGCGAATTCGTTTAAGTGCGGAAGGGGCCTGTTTTGTGCATATTGTATCTCCGATTTGGACATCCTCAACTCCTGAGAGGATTGCAATTTCACCAGTTGCGCAAAGCGTTACAGCCTCAAAAGCAAGGCCTTTGTAGACTTGAATAGCAGATAATTTCATAGGAAGCGTTTTGCCGTTTTCCTGTAAGCAAACCAATGAGTCTCCAGTGTTAACGCTGCCATTTACGACCTTTCCAATTGCAAGTCTTCCGAGATAGTCAGAATAGCCAAGATTTGAGACAAGCATTTGAAATGGTTTATCTGGTTCAAATGAAGGAGGTGGAACTTCTTCAAGTATTGCATCAAAAAGGCAGGACAAATTTGTCGATTCATCCTCAAGGGAGGCTTTTGCTATTCCATCACGACCTATCGCATAAAAGACGGGAAATTCTATTTGTTCTTCTGATGCATCAAGGTCGATAAATAGGTCGTAAACTTCATTCAGAACTTCTTGTATTCGAGCATCTTGGCGATCGATTTTATTAATGACTACAATGATTGGCAGGCTAGCCTCTAGAGCTTTACCCAAGACGAATCTTGTCTGAGGAAGAGGGCCTTCCGAAGAATCGACGAGCAAGATTGCTCCGTCAACCATTTGTAGCGCTCTTTCTACTTCTCCACCAAAATCAGCATGCCCAGGAGTGTCTAGGATGTTGATTTTGGTATTCTTCCAGAACATAGAACAGTTTTTGGCAGAAATTGTAATTCCCCGCTCACGCTCAAGGTCCATACTATCCATGATTCTATCATCGACTTCGACTCCGGCACGAAACGTTCCACTTTGGCTGAGCATTTGGTCCACGAGCGTAGTTTTGCCATGATCTACGTGGGCAATGATAGCCACATTGCGAATACCTTCGTTCATCTCTCGTCGTTTCATGCGTCTCCTTATTAATCTCTATGCACGTAGCAGTAATTTCTCATAGTGGTCTTGGGGCAGTTCTAAACCGTTGCTATCTTGTTGATTTTACTCAAGAACAAGGTTTGTAGTTATGAAGTCTTGATGGGGAGAAATTGACTTCCAACTGGATGGTTTCGATAATACTGTCCGCGTTCGCGTCGCACACTACTCCAAAGTGACAAAATTATCTACTATTTTTATTCTTTTTTGCTTCAATAAACCTATTCCTTTAAAACCATATCAATACACAATACCGCGGCTAGTATTAGCTTCCTTTCGTTGCTCTCAGGAGGCACCGCATCGCTAATTTCAATTACATAGTTATCGGCACTTGTGAATAGCTCTTTTCCGATACCGTTCCATTTTTTTGTGACGTGGGCGAGTGTCGTATCATCTCGTGTGAAAGTGAAATCCCAGCCTGTCCATTTTCCTGTGAGTTTACAAATTGGATGCTCTTGTTCGTTGAGAACCGTAAATGCACCCCCAACGCTTAGGAGTTTTTGCTGAAAACTACCTATTAGGTGATCCGTAGAGTCAATTACGGTTACTTTTGAGCGAAGCAGCGATATTTCGCGTTTGACTTTTACAATTAGATTTCCGGCTGTATCGTGAGTCTCAATCTCAAAAGGAGTGTGGCGTTTGAAGTCAGTGAAGCGGAGTAGTTTTGTCAGTAGGCCTAAATTCGTCTCCCTACAGTCCATTAGAGCGTCACCGTTAGTAGCATCGAAAATATCGAAATTGTTAGCCGCTTTAAACAGGCCAACGTGTTCTTTCACTAGTAGGGTGTTCGTATTAAGAGCTGCGCTCATATAGGCCTCCGCTATTGGTGGAATAAGGTAGTATAAGTCGTGATTTTCAATCAGCCAGTAGAGTTATCGGAAGTTCTATGATAAACCATAAGCCCATTTGTTGCACCACTCTATTTTGTCAATCCAGTAGGAGTTTATCTTGATTCAGGTTGTGAAGTTAAATAAGGCCTATAGTTCTCAGGTATTGCTTCGTGATGTTAGTTTTAACATTAATGCAGGTGAGAAGATTGGGCTTGTCGGTAGAAATGGTCATGGTAAAACGACCCTTCTGCGCATAGTCGCTTGTCAGGAGGAAATTGACAGTGGGCAAGTTGTTTTTCCAGATCACTATAAAGTAGGTTATTTATCTCAGCATTTAAAATTCACTCAAAAGACAGTGCTTGAAGAAGGCGCTCAGGGGCTTGTCGATTCTGAAGATGGCTGGGAGAGAACATATCGCGTCGAAGCAGTTTTGCAAGGACTTGGTTTTATTAAGAGTGATTTTGAAAAATCTCCTAGTGAACTCTCGGGTGGATATCAGTTGCGATTGAATCTGGCGAAACTTTTAGTTTCTGAACCTGACCTATTGCTTCTAGATGAACCTACCAATTATCTCGATATCTTGTCGTTGCGATGGCTTATTCGGTGCCTGCAGGAGTGGAAAGGGGAGATGCTTCTTATTACTCATGACCGTGATTTCATGAATAAGGTTATAACCCATACTCTCGGCATTCACAGAGCCCGGGTGCGAAAAATCAAAGGAACTACGGATCGGTATTATCAGAAAATTGCGCAAGATGAGGAAATCTACGAGCAAACGAGATTAAATCAGGAACAAAAGAGAGAGGAGGCAGAAGCTTTTATAAGGCGCTTTCGTGCAAAGGCAACAAAAGCTCGTCAAGTTCAGTCCCGTATTAAAGCTCTTGAGAAAAGTGATTCGGTGGAGAAGCTTTCCGAGATCAAAAGTCTGTCGTTTAGTTTTCCAAAGGCGTCTTTTTCAGGCAAATGGTTTATTCAGGCAGAAAACATGTCCTTTGGGTATGATTCTGATCGAACACCGCTTTTTTCTGATTTATCTTTTAGTGTTGGGGCAAAAGATCGCATTGCTGTTATCGGAAGAAATGGTAAGGGTAAGACCACTCTTCTGAAGCTTTTGACTGAGGAGATTCAGTTGTGGACGGGTTCGATAGTGCCTTCAGCTAATATAAAGCTCGGTTATTTTGGGCAGACGAATATAGATCGTTTAGATTCAGAATTAACAGTCGAGCAAGAAATACTTAATGTTCAGCCAGATCACAGTAGGGGCATAGCTCGCACGATTTGTGGTGCGATGATGTTTGAAGGAGATTTAGCTCTTAAGAAAGTCAAAGTCTTATCAGGAGGAGAGAAGAGTAGGGTTTTGCTTGGAAAGCTTTTAGCGGTTCCCAGTAATTGTCTAGTGTTAGATGAACCCACAAATCATCTCGATATGGAGTCAACTGATGCTTTTTGCTCTGCTCTCGAAAGATTTGAGGGTTCCGTTATTATGGTAACGCATAGTGAAATGCTACTTCGCAAATTAGCCACTAGACTGATTGTTTTTGATGGGGATGATGCTTTTCTTTATGAGGGTGGCTACGAGGACTTTTTGACTAGAATTGGCTGGAAGGAAGAGGTTCGCGAACAGCAAAAAAAGGCAGCAGAGTCGACTACTCAGCCGTCTCGAAACAAGAAACAACTCCGGCAGGCTCGTGGACAAATAATTGTGCGAAGGTCTAAAGCACTTTCCCCTTTGAAATCTAATATCTCTAAGATAGAGTCCAAAATAATGGACCTAGAAGCTCAGATAAAAGAGCGTAACGAAGTGTTGATTAGTGCATCTGCTGGAGAGAGCGAGGCAATTTCGCGTTTGTTGAGAAGTCTGCACACTGATCAAACAGAAGTGGATAAGCTGTACGATGAGCTTGATAAGCTCACCCAAGAACTTGAAAATCTGAGCGAAGAATTTGAGGTAGAGCTAAGGGCTTTGGATGAATAACTCCTTTGTCGATAACCTTAGTGATTACAGGGGGTTAGGATCTTTGTGTAGGTTTTTGCGTTTTTTTGATTGTCTTTGAGTTAATAATAGGCGATACGTCTAGCGGATTTTTTACATTTGTAGTTTTCTTGAGGCTAGGTGTTTAGCGCATTTTTTGCGTTTTGTTTTTGCGCTTCCGGGACTGCCGGTGTAGCATGGCTGGTAATACGGGAGCGAGTGTAATTTAACTATTTCTTAGTTAATAGTTATGTTCCTTTGAGTGCCATTGGAGTATTTTTGAGAAAATAAATGTGTTTGCGAGGTGAATATGAGTAAGAGAGTAAAGGCTGTAAAGAAGGCTATGACAAAAACCGAGATTTGCTCGGAGATTGCTGATAATACTGGTTTGGCCAAAAAAGAGGTATCTGCCGTATTTGAAGAGCTCGGGTTAGTGATTGAGCGTCACGTTAAAAAGACTGCCGTAGGGTCATTTACGTTACCGGGATTGCTGAAAATTAAAGCGATCAAGAAGCCAGCGCGAAAGGCTAAAAAGGGTGTCCCGAATCCGTTTAAACCAGGCGAGCTGATGGACGTTGCGGCAAAACCTGCTAGCATGAAAGTCAAAATCCTTCCGTTGAAGAGGTTGAAGGATATGGTTTAGTTTGCATTGGCACAGTGTCCTCGACTCATTGTCGCCGGCACTGTGCCAGTTTTTTCTTTGAAGTGTCTTTGTCGTATTGCTTTCTGAAGATTATTCGTCTTCCCTTACAGATTTTCTGCTGTTTTTAATTGTGGCGCGTTGTTTTTTCCCTTCAAGGATTTTCTCTTTTTGGCGACGACTTCGCCGTCGTTTTTGTCTCCGAATTTTTTCTTGTTCTTGTTGTTTTTTTGTCTTTTTGTTGAGCAGGTCTGCTTCTAGTTTTTCGCAAAGTTCGCGACGGGCAATGAATCGATTGATCGACTGAGAACGACTTCTTTGGCACTTGATCTCAATTCCAGTAGGCTTGTGACACAAATAAACACATATACTTGATTTATTGATCTTTTGCCCACCTGGGCCAGACCCTTTAATGAATTTCTCAGTAAGATCATCGTCTCTAATATTAAGATCTTCCATTCGCTTTAAAAGCGCTTGCTCTTTTTCAATGCTGATACTGAATTTTGTCATGGTTGCTCTAGCTGAAAATCGTAATTTATTACTCTGTTCATGGGCCTATTTTGATACTTATCATATGTGGTATTTTAATTGTGGAGAATAACTTCAACTTTTGGCATCTTAGTAGATAGGTGTATACAGAGGATTTAGTAGTTGTTGTGGAAATAAGGATTTTAAATCTTGACTGATGATTCGGATAACACCTCTTTTGTAGAGAGACGAGATAGCAATACCATCCGTTTGGATGAAGAGTCGGCGGTCGATGAGAAACCTATTGAGAGTGTCGACACTGTCGAAGTTCAGGAAGACTCTGAGCCTCCTGGTGAGCCTCTTGATGCTCCTGATACGGTCGATACTGTTGCGCCATCCGCAATATCCGAAACGGTTGAGGTTGATGGTGACGCTGCTGGTCCTGTTGACGCAGAGGACCCTGTTGACGCAGAGGATCCTGTCGTCGGTAGCGATGCGTCTGTCGCAAGTGAACCTCCAAAGGCGCATGCGAGTGAACCACCGAGGCTGCTAAACACTTTATTTACTCTGATTAAAGCGATTGTCGTAAGCACTTTTGGAGCTATTTTCTGGTGTCTTTTAACTGTTTGGCGATATGTAGTTCATAATCCAAGTCATTTTGTTTTCAATCTTTTGCTTTTAGCCATAATTGGACTGCTCGTTTTAACGGGCACGAAAATACACGACCAACTGGTGCTTAGTAAAATTCCCGATACGGTTGTCGATGATATCATCCATGCTTCTCAATTCACACGTGAATTTAGTTCTCCTGGAGCGAGCAAGAGGGGAGCTCAGGAGTTTTTGCGTGTTGGTTCTCCTGACTGGGCCCAGCGAGAGTCGATTAGGGCGGTGTTGTATTATGCCAGGCGCAAAGGACTATCTATAATCGATCAAGCGGTTCTCTTAGCGACTGTTGAAGTGGAGTCTGGTTTTAACCCGATGGCACGAGCGCCGACAACAACAGCGTGTGGGCTTTTTCAGTTTATTCGTAAGACGGGCACAATGTTTGGTCTCGATCCGGCGGAATGCATGAATCCCTGGTTAAATGCCAAGGCTGGTATAGATCACTACATTGGAAACTACACCAAAAGGGTCGAAAAACGTGTGTCCCATCTTGATGGTCCTGAAAGGTTATCGCGAACTTATGAATTGACGTATTACCTGCACCATGATGGCCCTCAGTCGTCGAATCCTTCGCCTGAGGTTAAAGCAACAATCCTTGGTGGAATACCGTTTTTATTTAGGGCTTATGAAGCTTTAAAAAATGAATTTAACTCGAGGGAGCAGGTGCCGACATTTGCGAAAAGTTTTTCAGAAACTTTAGTAGACGTGCTTACTGCTTTTCGCTCGAGAATAGCTGAAGAGGGGGTCTATGATAATGCTGAATCTTACGATACGGTAGAGCCTCCAGTGCCTTCAGAGAGACAAGGGCCTACTAAAGCGCAGCTTGACGCTATTTTGCAAAATGAGATTTCTCCAGTTGATTCGACTGAAGGTTCTTCGCGTTCTGACTGAAAACCTGTAAAATGAATTTCTAGGTCTAATGATTATAGGAACTTTATTATGAGATATCTTATCAAGCAAAAGCTAATTTCGTTTGGAGATGATTTTACCATTAAGGATGAGGGAGGCTCGGATGTTTTCTTTGTCGATGGACGTGCTTTTAGTTTTGGAAAGCGTTTGTCATTTCAAGATATGCATGGCAAGCAACTTGCCGAGATTCGACAGAAGCTATGCACTTTTTCGCCAACGTATAACATTAAGAAAAACGCTCAGATTGTAGCTACAATCAGAAAATCCCTTTTTTCTTTTCGACCGCGATTTATATTAGATGTTCCAGGACCCAATGATTACACGATAATTGGAGACTTTCTAGGGCATGAGTATACTATCGAGAGAGGCCGCCAAAAGGTAGCCCGCATATCAAAAAGATTTTTCTCGATGACCGATGCCTATGGGGTTGATATCGACGGTGGTGATGAGGTGCTGCTCCTAAGTGCGGTGATTGTCGTTGATTTGGTTCTTCATGGGGCTAAGTCGAGGTAAATAGCAGCGAATAAACGTACATCAAGAAGCATCGAGTGAGCCTGAACGCGCTCAACCCTGAGTGAATACACTTCCTCCACTCTAAGTCGGTTCTCCTAAGTCGGTTCCAGAAAAAAATCCAACAAATAGTAGCACCTAATTGTAAAAATTTTACGAAAACGTATTAAAGGACAAATTTCAATTAAGGAGTGCGCAGATGCGACCGCCAAGAAACACAGATTCAGGCAAGATAAGTCTTGTTACTATTCGAACTTTGGGTGCAGAATTACTACTGCGCCCAGATGAGGAGTTAAACGAAATAGTAGGAGGAGTCATGTCTAAGTATCAGGAAAAATTCGATATTAGGTTATTTGCGCATAAAGTGCTCAGTAATCATTATCATCTACTGGTACAAGCTCCAAAGCAGAACCTATGGAGATTCTGTCAGGCAGTTAATCGGGAGTTAGCTAAGAGAGTAAATCAGCATCTAGGTCGCAGTGGCCCCCTTTGGGGCAGAAGATATGATGAACAAGTTACAGTAGAGCAAGCAGATGCTCTTGAAGCGCTTATCTACATAATATGCAATGCAACAAATCATGGCTTAGTGTCTCACCCAAAAGACTGGCCTGGCATGAGCAGTTATAGGCAGATGTTAGATGGAAATGACAGAAAGTATAAGTTTACAAATTACAGCGCTTACAGGAAGGCTAAGATACTAGCTACAGCTAGGGGAGAGACAGTTAGTCTCAATGATTATAAGAGCGCGCATACATTAAGTATTTCACCATTGCCTCAGTTTGAAGATATATCTTTAGACGAAAGAAATGCAATTATAGTTCCACTCATTGAGAAGCGAGTATCAGAAATCCATAAAGAGAGAAAGAGTAAAGGGCAGTGGTTTTTAGGAAGGAAAGCCGTACTGAAACAAAACCCGAGCTCGTACCCGAAGACGATAAAGAATTCCCCTAGGCCGCTATGTTATACAAAATGCGCAAAAGCAAGGGATGCTTTTAAGGAGTGGTTTGCTCCATGGTGCGAGTGGTATAGGGAAGCCTCGCGAAGGCTCCGTTCAGGTGAGTGGAGTGCCCAGTTTCCGCCTAACTGTCTCAAGCCGCCACTACATTATGCTCTTTGTGTGCCGTAGCGAATAACTTTGCGCTAGGCAAGGTAAGAATAATCCGACTTTTTCATATCAACGGCATGTTGAGATGCCGAGATCTACAAAAGCCTCCAATTTCATCGTTATCTTAAGTGTTATCACTGCCCTGAAGAAACTTCATCGGTCACAAATCGCGTATTATAAGCCCAATGTTCACGACAATAACCAGGCTCTCAACAATTTAGTGTTCATGCCAAAGCGGATTTTCAAATGATACCTGGAACCATTGTTTTGGAACCATTGTTTTGGAGCGCATGCTCTTCGATTACAGCGCATAGACCAATCGCATGAGCCTACAAAACGCGGCAAACGCATGATATGCATGTCGTCCCACATAGAAGTTCGCACGCGGTATATAAAGTGGTTTCGGAATTATTGCAAAGAGGCTTATAGGAATTTTTCCCGTTGTAAGTTCATCGAGTGGCTTGCTGAACTACCCGCTGGTTTATTTGCACCAGGAGGGATGCTACGAGCTAATATTATGCCTACGGAAGTACCTCTTAGCTGAAAGGCATTTGACATAAAGTCCATTTTAAAACCTGAAATCAATCAGGAACGTAGAGATTCGTTCTGTGTATCAATTTAATGCCCTCGTATTGAGTAAAGGTTACTTATTGATACCTGTGAGGCAAATACGTTGCGGCTTTTCTGCACTAGAAGACAGTTGTGTCACCTAGTCTGTCTGTCTTTGTGGTTCAATTCATTAGTAACGCGGTTCTAGTTTCCCACGCGGTTCTAGTTTCCTAACGGCATGTTGAGATGCCGAGATCTACAAAAGTTTCCAATTTCATCGTTATCTTAAGTGTTATCACCGCCCTGAAGAAACATCATCGGTCACAAATCGCGTATTACAAGCCCAGCGTTCACGACAATAACCACGCTCTCAACCATTGCGTGTTCATGTCAAAGTGGATTTTCAACTAATATCTGGAACCATTGTTTTGGAACCATTGTTTTGGGGGTGTGTGGTGATTTTGAGTAAGCATGGCAAGTGGAACCTTTGTAAACATGGAAACATTAATAATGTCCCTGGCGGTTTGGGAGTTCGGCTAAACAATGTGTTGCGCATTGTTTAGTTGACCGCCAGGGGTGTTACGGTTAAATGTTAAAAGCAAATTAGAATAAGCCAGTGTTAAACAGATGTAACGTCCGCATTAGGAGGGCCGCTATCTGCCTGATGTGAATCTCTTCCGTAGTCATTAACCAATAATTCAGTATTACCCTTGTAGTCCTCGTTCGCTTTGAGGTTTTCAGGTATTCTTCCACCTTCTTCATTTTTCACTACATTAGTTCCAACGCCATGGTCCTTCATTGCCAGGTTGGTTCCAATAACAACTTCCGCATTTGTCAGATTAATCCCACTTTCCTCATTTACTACTGCAGCGCCAATCGACGTTGTGGCAGTAGCAATACCAATCATCACCATTGCTGCTAGGACAGTAAATAAACTCAATCTCTTCATAGTATTGTCTCCTATATTAAAACCATAATTTTCGGGGATCCCCCTCTGTCGAGGTTTGCCCCTTTTCGTAACAAAAAAAACACTGCTCACAAAAAACATACTACATTGTTGCTTCTTATGCCAAAACACCTCCTTTCTCTTCCAATTGTCCCACGCAAGAATTAAAATATTAAAAAAGCGAATTATAATAAAACAAAAAAAATAAACGCACTCTTGCGTGCGGCCCAAGACAAAAGGATCGTTAATGGCTTTGTAGAGCTATTAACGATCTTTTTGTCTTGTAAGCCTGAGATCTACGAAAGAATAAGAAATGTTACATAAGATAAAAGCACCCAAAAACCCTAGGTATAGAATAAAATATATGAAAATAAACGGTAATTAAGTTTCAAAAAAACAATTGTTCCTTATGGAACAATAACCTTAAATTGCCGCCGCTTACTCAACACGCGAAGTGCATGGTATGTCGCACTAGCCTGTTTATAAGCAACGAGCACTCAATTTCTACCCAAAATATAATTTCAAATAGCAAAACGACCCTTAAACAACCACCATATAATTTGGTAGCATATGCGACTCGCGATATCAAGAAACAAGAATAATTGAATATCAGAGTAAAAACATGGCGAATTCCTGATATTTAAGGACGCTGTCGGGTGAGAAAATTGAGGAGATGTTTAAGTAATGAAGTAACTACGCTAACATTGCAGAACATCGAACGACTAAACCGTATGCCAAAACATTGAAAGCAGAGCTTGAGAAATTGAAGCAAAAAAAATGCGGCTTAATATACGACCTCCTAACCGGCAGGGTTTTCGTCAATATCGACGACCCCGAGGATGTAATTAATGTCTAAACAATATTCAAAACTTAATGCAAAGAATGCCTATATATGGCGAATTATGCATCGTAATAACTTATCTTGGGTTTTGAATAATGGTTTGCATTGCGATAACGGTGCAACTCAATCTCCTACTTGGGTAAATATTGGTAACGAAGATCTTATTAATAAGCGTAGTCACAGGACTGTGCCTCTATCACCGTTTGGCACATTGAGTGACTATATTCCGTTTTACTTCACCCCATTCTCACCAATGATGTACAATATACGTACTGGCCGAGGGGTACCACAACGGCGAAATGATGAAATTATTATTTTAGTTTCAACATTACATAAGGTAAAGAAATCAAACATCGCCTTCTTATTTACGGATCGTCACGCCTACCCGGAAACAACTATTTACTATGATAATTTAAGCGATCTGATTGATATAGATTGGCCATTATTGCAAGCCAGAGATTTTCGAAGAAATCTTGATGATCCGATGCAAATTGAGCGTTATCAAGCAGAAGCTTTGATACATCGACATCTGCCTGTTGCTGCGCTAAAGGGTATTATTTGTTATACCAATGAGATAAAATTAAGCATAGAGCAAGAACTGCAACAACGTGGTTTGAACCTTGAGGTGCGCAGAAGGCAAGGTTGGTACTTCGAATGATTGAATATACAAAAGGAAATCTTTTAGAAGCCGAAGTAGAGGCTTTGGTAAACACAGTTAATACTGTTGGTGTTATGGGCAAAGGTATCGCGCTTATGTTCAAAGAGCGCTTTGCCAGAAATATGGAAGAATACGCCAAAGCCTGCAAAGCCAAACAGGTTCAAACAGGTAAAATGTTTATCACCGAAACGGGCGAATTGATAGGGCCAAAGTGGGTGGTTAATTTCCCCACAAAGCAACATTGGCGTAATCCTTCAAAATTAGAGTGGATTATAGAGGGATTAGAAGATTTAAAGTTTTTCATACGTCAGAGTCATGTTAAGTCTATTGCTATTCCACCTTTAGGTGCTGGGAATGGTGGTTTGGATTGGCCAATTGTTCGTGAGCAAATTGAAAATATTCTAGCTGATATAGAAGATGTTCATATTTTGGTTTATGAGCCAACTAGCAAATACCAAAATGTTGCCAAAGCAAAAGGTGTTGAAAAGCTGACTCCTTCAAGGGCGCTAATTGCCGAGCTGGTTCGTCGCTATTGGATATTAGGCATGGAATGTAGTTTGTTGGAGATTCAAAAACTGGCGTGGTTTTTAGAGCGAGTATTAGAAACACAAGATATAAAGAACCCATTAAAGCTTTCATTTAAGTCAAATAATTATGGTCCTTATGCTGATAAGTTAAGGCATGTATTGGACGCGCTTGATGGTAGCTATCTAAAGAGCGATAAGCGCATTGCAGATTCTGGGCCTCTGGATGTTATTTGGTTTAATGATAAAAAGCGAAATATAATTAACGACTATCTGCACTCAGAAGCTAAAGAGTATTTACCTGCACTTGAATTAACCTCAGAAATTATTGATGGTTTCGAATCACCCTATGGTATGGAATTGTTAGCCACTGTTGACTGGTTGATCGTGAAAGAAGGTTGTGAGCCGACTCTAGAGGCAGTTAGGGAGGGAATAAAAAACTGGCCGGCAGGTCAAAGATGGGCGGATCGAAAAGCCAGACTTTTCGATCAACGTGAGGTTGGTATCGCATTAGAGCGTTTGCAGAAAGCAAAAACTGTCGTTGCAGTTAAAAACTAGTACGTGCCTACTTCTTTAAAATAAAACGCGGTTCTAGTTTCAAACGCGGCTTTTTTACCTTCGCTGTTTTCACGACAACGTGCTTACAAGGACTTCTCTACATATCTCGATTGTTTACCACTCTGCTCTTTGATGTAATTCTGGATAGGAGCTCCAAAATTACTTAATTACTTCGGACACTTGCCTTAATCCAACGGTTCGCTGGCACCGTGGGCATCTTCCTTTGCGCAATCCTCTCAGCTGTGGTAAAATTGGCAAACTTGCCATTTTAACATAGGGTGAAATTGGCAGATTTGCCATTTCGACCACCTGAGATTACCAACATGAAACGTAACATATTCGAAATACTTCTAGACTGGCGAATGGATTTGAGGCGAAAACCGCTTGTTCTTCGAGGAGCAAGGCAGGTCGGAAAATCTTACATTTTGCGTGAGCTTGGCAAATCACATTATAGACAATATCACGAAATCAACTTTCAGCTGCAAATTGAATTGCATGATATTTTCACCCAAACTCGAGATGCAAAAATTATAGTAAAGCAACTTGAGTTCAAATTGGGTAACGAAATAAGCTTAGAGAATGATTTACTTATTCTTGATGAAATCCAAGATTGTCCTGGTGCGATTACATCATTAAAATCATTCCGTGAAACACTTCCACAACTAAATATTGCTTGTGCTGGCTCTTACATCGGCATGCTTTCCAATGAAGAATCATTTCCAGTTGGCCAAGTTCAATTTCTTGATATGCACCCAATGACTTTTCGGGAATTTCTTGAGGGTATAAACGATAGTATTGTTAAGGAATACGACTCTTGGTCCATAGAAAAAGGACAAACAATCCCAGCTGCCTATCATCAACACTTCTCTAAGATGCTGCAGCTTTATTTTGCTGTTGGTGGACTACCAGAAGTAGTTGCCACATTTCGTAACTCATTCGGAGTCGATTCAAACTTAACGGCTATTAATAGTGCTCGAGAATTGCAGCGTGAACTAGTGATGGGGTACAAAAGTGATTTTTCGAAACATTCTGGAACAGTCAACGCAAATCACATCCATCATGTTTTCGAGTCTATTGCTCAACAGCTTTCAAAAAGTTTTGTTGATGGAGTTGGAAAGTTTAGATTCACTGGAGTTATTCCCAAGCAAGGTAGATTCAGAGCCATTCGAGGCCCGTTATCTTGGTTGCAACGAGCTAATCTTGTTCTGCAATGTCCAATAACAGAAAATGCCTTGGTACCACTTTCTGCTTACACAGAAGAGAATAAATTCAAACTATATCTTTTTGACATTGGAATTCTAAACTGTATGCTTGGAATTCCTCCACAAATGTTTTTGGATGAAAAGATAGATAACTACAAAGGATATTTAGCAGAAAATTTCATTGCACAAGAACTTATTGCAAAAGGCGAAGAACCTGTAGCTTTTCATAGGGGTAATTCTGAAATTGAGTTTCTCATATATGATGGTTCAGAAGTAATTCCTATCGAAGTAAAGTCTTCTGCAAAGTCCAGAAAAGCAAAAAGCCTAGATGCTTATATCAAGCGATATGCCCCCAAGCATGCTTTTAAATTAACAGGACAAAACTTTGGAATGAACACAAAAAAAAACATCATTACTTTACCTCTCTATTTTTGTTGTAAAATTTAATTGAAACAAAAATTGTTTCACCTCATACTGAGCGGGCAGTAGTTTTTGTAACTACCGACGGGGGGTAGGGTTCGGTTCTAGTTTAATCGACCTCCCCACTCGCCTCTTCAAGTTTTGAACGCTGAGCGTCATCCCCAAAGCTGACAAAGCGTCTAAGACTGTAGAAAACCTAGGATCGCGTTTTCCACTTAAAGCTTTATACAAACTCTCCCTATTCAAATTAGTCTCTCTAGATAACTTAGTAAAACCGCCTCGGTGTTTAACAACCTCTCGAAGTTTTTTATAGAAGTTTGCTAAGTTCTTAGAACTTAATGACTTTCCTAGATTGTTGAGCAATTCGTCATTGGTGTTGTGCATTGCAATAGTGTAGTCGATAGGCTACACTATTGTCAACTACTTGGCGTGCCAACCTTGGCTCAAACTCCATACTTTTAGAATTGCTACACTAAAGAATTTGCCACTTTCTGCCGTGACGTTCATAGTGAGGTTAGCAATTTGGTATTTATGTAACGCACAAAATATGAAGATATCTGGTTTAGGGAATAAATTTCGTGGGATTATTGCGTGGGTAAGTATAGTCACTTACTTATTCGCCTCGCCGTTTGGAGCGTTCGGGGTTAGTCTGTGCCAAAGCGACGACGGCCATGTTGCCTTTGAGTTCACTGAGGCAGGAAAGTGTTATTCCCCATCCGCTGCCGAAGCGAATGCGCACTTCGATGTGCATCAAGTAGATTTAGATACTCCGGAACACTGTGGTGATTGTACAGATACTCCTCTTGGGAAGGAAGTGCGGCTTACCCAGCGTAATCTTTCAGAAGCTGTTTCGCCTTCGATTATATTCACCGCGATTCCAATAAGAACGGCGATTCTTTCAGAAGCGGTCTCGAACAATAATGTTGCTTACCCAGGCTTGCCTGACATGCCACGTGAAGAACTCCATTCTTTAGGCACAATAGTCCTTCTTATCTGAAATACTCCTAAGCTTCGTTGTTGAGTGGTCATCGCTTTTAGGTGGGCCTCTACATACCTTTTCATTCGTTAACAACGTTTAGGATAACGTGACATGAGAAAATCATTGTGCCGTTTTGCGGCAAGCTTAAGTTTCATATTGGCTTCAGGCTGTAGCAGTTCCGTAGCATTTAAGCCCGAATCTCCCCCATCCAATGCACAACACAAGCGAGCATCGGAGGTAGGGGTGGAATATGAAGGTGCTTCCGATTATTCATTAGAGTCCTCTACTGACTCTGGCGAGCTAGAACCGGTACAAGTTCGAACACTTGAGCAAGTGCTTAAAAAGATAGCAAAAAGGAGCCCCGTCGCTAAAAGCTATGCTCCTCGAATAGAAGCCGCAACGGCACTCGTCGGCCAGGCTGCGCTTTACCCGAACCCAGAGTTTGAAATTGAGCTAGAGAACTTCGGTGGAAATACTTCTGGGCTCGAGGAATCAAAAACTACAATTGGAATTTCTCAACCATTAGAACTCGGAAACAAACGTCTCGCGCGCACGAAGCTCGCTACAGCGCAACAGAGACTTACGGCACTTGAAGCTGAGATCCTTTTAGCGGAACTTATTGCAGAGGCGAAGATTGCTTTTGCAGATGTCGCACTAGTGGAATCGACGGTTGCTCTGCTAAATCAGCAATTACAAGCTTCACGAGCTGTTGTCGAAATGGTAAATCGCAAATTTGAGGCTGGGGCGGTTTTAGCTGTTGAACAAACGAAGGCAGAAATATCTTTTCGTGAACGCGAAATAAATCTAAAAAGCGCCAAAAGTGAACTTCTTATAGCGAAACGAGCACTAGCCTCTCTCTGGGGTGGCGAGGCCTCAGAGATTGGATCGCTCAATGGGGATTCAACTGTTAGCGACGTAGATGCGGCACTAGCGTTCTTCAAGCTGAAAAAAACACTTCCATACCGACGTGCGGTGCAAGCTGGGATTGTCGCGAAGCAGAAACTGCAAGTTGAAAAAACTCACAGAGTCCCTGATGCAAGTTTCGGAATTGGTTTGAAACGTCTTGAGGAATCAGAAACAAACGCACTCATCGGGCGTTTTTCTATTGATATTCCGGTATTTAACAAAAATGAGGAAGGGGTTCAAAGTTCACTAGCCTCTTATCAGGTAGCAATGCTTAAGACACAAGGCCTTGTCGTTCGACTGTCTAGAAAATTTCGCAACATGCATACCAGACTCAGTAGTTTGATGCGCCAACAGAAAAGCATTACACAAAGAATCCTGCCAAAAGCAAAACGCGCGTTTGGCCAGGCGGAGAAAGCCTTTAGTGTGGGTCGCACTAGATATCTAGAATTGCTCGACGCGCAGCGCACATGGGTTGAAACTAAGCGTC